>CAEGAF010135450.1:0-13385 GCA_903067075.1 Micropoecilia bifurca | reverse complement strand
GTCGCCCACAGACCAGACGCATAATCGCTTTAAACCTGCATGTTCACGCCTAACTTTGAACTAGAAGCATTTCTAGTTCAAAGAAATGCTTCTAATTCAAATTCAATCCTAATTCAAATTCTCCTTCTGAACCTTATTTCTCCTTCTAAACCTCTTTCCAGATCCCTTCAAACCCAATTCCAAACCTGCATCCAGCCTCGGCTCCAGAACAGTTTCGCAAGGTGCATTGACTGTTTTGGGTGAGGGCTTAGGGATTGATGTAAAACACCGGCGTTTCTTAGGCGGCTCGGAAAAATATGTTACAACATGGATCCAGTCCAGGTCCTAGCTAACAATGAATTAAGCAGTTGTAACAACTGAAAAAGTGCGGGAGACAGAATACATTGATACGGGAGGTGCGAGAGCCCCTACTGTATCAAATCGAGATAGGAATAATAAAAATGAAAGAAATAGCTTCCAGTCCAGGGGGAGAAAGGCATTGGTTCAACTAAAGGCAAAAGGTAAGGCTCTAGAGCCCCCTTACTTTGAGGAGACCCCATAAGGACAACTCCTTGTGCGAATAGGGAGTCCATGACAAATGGCGGATTGACTAAGGAAGTTTTAAAGGTTTGAGTCTCTGTCAAATGGCGGTTTGACTAAAGAAGTTTTGAATGTTCCAGTTTTTATTTCTACTTTTTAATTTCTTTTTATTTCTCTTTCTCACTGGTTTTTTTTATCTATTTCTTTTTCTCACTGTTTATTCAATGTCACATGCTGTTTTTATTTCAATTATGTAGCACTTTGAAATGCCCTGCTGCTGAAATGTGCTATACAAATAAAATTTGATTGATTGATTGATTGATTGATTGATTGATTGATTGATTGATTGATTGATTGATTGATTGATTGATTGATTGATTGGTTACTGTGTGGCAGGCTTGGCCCCCCAATGCCCACCCATGTCACTGGGCTGCTTCCAGCCCTCCTTCCAATCCTATTCAAGCCTCCTTTCTAATCTTTTCATCTCTACCAAGCTCAGATAATATGAGTTACACCGTATTTCCCTTTTTTAAAGTTGAATTTTGAATTAAATACATTAGTATACATTCATTTACAAGTGTATAAAATTGTGCAAAGGTTTTTTATAAATATGAAAACATTACTTGTAGTAATCAGTGTTGTATAGTAACGAAGTAAAAATACTTCACTACTCTACTTGAGTATATTTTGGAGTACTTCATACTTTCCTCGAGTATGACAGATTTTGATAACTTTCACTTTTACATCACTATATTTCCGAACTTAATTTCATACTTTTACTCCGATACATTTTCAATGTGTGGTTTAGTTACTCGTTACAAAAAAGCGAAAAAGAGAAACACTGGTGTTTTGACCCACCTACTGATTGGCTGCTACAAAGTCGGTAGCCTCCTTGCCTGGGCTTGTTCATCACCACCAATAGGAAACACCAGTTTGTTCATCACCACCAATAGGAAACACCTGGTTCTCTTCTCGCATTAAACACAAAGTCTCTGATGAGCAGCAGCCACATGTCCCTAATGCCACATAATGGCCACTTTGCACCAATTGTTTGTGAGGTATTGTAATCATAACGGCTTTTTTTATTCATGTTGGCCGCATTTTCTATACTGACTATTTTTTCTCATTTTCAGCACTGACTTTACTTGAAGGGAAAACTTAAGGCTTACAAAATCTTTATATTTTCTGTCCTGGAGGGGAAACTAGGAGCTGGTTCAGTTGTAAAGCAGGTTAAGTTACCTTGTGCTAAAGGTAAAGCACCTAATTCTCTTAACCAAATGATGCCTGCAGGTTTATCTATTAGCAGGTTTAATTTTGCTTGCACTTGGTTGTGTACATTATTTTAACTGTATTTGTTTACTTATACTTTTCATTACATTACTTGAGTGCATCCATTTTTACAGTAATTTCCATACTAAGTACAAGAAAATTCAGATACTTTAAGACTTTAACTCAAGTAACATTTCAGTCAGTGACTTGGACTTTTACCAAAGTCCTATTTTGGAGAGGAACCTAAACTTCTACTTGACTCTGAGATTTCAGTACTTTATACAACACTGGTAGTACTATGTATGATACACTCAGTGACTACAAACGCTGTGTAAAACGATATGAGATCAACCTCGCTGTTCCTCAG
Organism: Micropoecilia bifurca; assembly: GCA_903067075.1. Classification (NCBI taxonomy): domain Eukaryota; kingdom Metazoa; phylum Chordata; class Actinopteri; order Cyprinodontiformes; family Poeciliidae; genus Micropoecilia; species Micropoecilia bifurca. The sequence continues at coordinate 11,230 of CAEGAF010135450.1, read as the reverse complement.
CAACCGTGACGTCACAGCCATAACCAATCGGAGGCTTCGCTGCTCTCTCACACACCTATCGCGAGATTATCAAATTAGCCTCGTTAGTGAGATAGCGGTCGGAGCTTTATTCTGTACAGGCGCCGGACTGTTTTTTACTCTTCTAGAAGCATCAAGACGACTCCACTTGGTTGATTTATTAATTGTTTTTTCTCCCTGCGGTGAACGGAAACTCGGAGGACCTTGAGTTTGACGGTAAACCGTGAAAACGCGCCCCGTATGCTAACTAGCTGCGGCTAACGCTGTGGAGGAAGCGGGTTTGTTTTGATCGCCCGGGTTTGGTTTTGATGGCGCTTGCAGGTGTTTAATCACGATTCGAGTCGCGTAGATGCCGTTTTATCTGCCTGCAGCGTTTCAGACTGCGATGTTTGATTCGTCTGTCTGTGTTTATAGTCTAATTAATTAGTTGTTGATGCGCAGCGGTTCTTGCAGATGCGTAGTTTGACCAAGCTGTGTCAGTCTTGCTCATGTTTCGCCTCTTCTGCAGGTTCCCAATTATGAGTTATGCTGAAAAGCCAGAGGACATAACAAAAGAGGAGTGGATGGACAAATTAAACAATGTTCACATTCAGAGGGCGGACATGAACAGGCTCATCATGAATTACTTGGTGACAGGTGAGACATTTCTCTAGAAAACTGTAACCTGATTTTAAAACCCATCTATTTTACTTGGCCTTCAACACCAGTGGGATCCAGTTTTAAACTATGTTTTTGTTTTTAAACTGAGTTTTTAATTATTTTAATTATGTTGTTTTAATGTACAGCACTTTGTATCAGCTGTGGTTGTTTTAAAGTGCTTTATAAATAAAGTTGGTTTGGTTTAAATATTTACCTTATCAAAGTGCATCTAAAAAAATATGAATATGATCCAAAGTTTATTTCTTTTAGTAATTCACTTAAATTTTAACTTTAACATGAAAATGGTCGTCCTCACTGTGCCTGGTTGTAAACTGTTGTATGTAGAAGTTGGGCTGGACAATAAATCAATAACAATATTTAGCTGTGTAAAATATTTAAGAGCCCACTGCACTGAACTACTTTGAAAACCTGGTTTTTCCACCAAATATCAATCTCTGAACTCTTCCTGAGTTAAAACATTAGCGTTGTTGTTTCTAAATGAATATCAAATTGGTTTTTTTGCATTATTTGAGGTCTGAAAGCTCTGCATCTTTTTTTATTTTGACCGTTTTTCTTTTTCTGCAAATAAAAACTAAATTTTCCATGTCAACTAGGGCTACACTTTACTCTGAGAACATATCATCATTGTAATATCTATGTGTGCAATGTTCATATTGCAAAGGACTGTTTGGAGTGCAATAATTGTTTCTATCATATTTCAGATTGTGATCTTGCATTTTGCCTGCTTTTACAGTAATATTTTGTCAGTTGGCCTGGGTGTAGTGGCAGCCATAATGGGCGAGATTATGGCCCATTATGGGCCCAAAATGTTAAAGGCCACAAGTTGATGAGAAAGCAGAGAACTGGCAAATATGACCCCTGACATCATCAGTGCAATACTATTGTTATCGTCAAGGCAAGATTGTCTATTGTCCTTCATCCCTGGTGTCAGATGTTCATATCGTTACTTTGGAGGATATTAGTTACTCACTTCTGGCTCTGGAGTGGCCTAACACAAGGAAAGTGACAGTTTGCCCTTTGTCCAAGTTGTGTCTACCATTGAATGTCCCCCAAATCCAAAATTAAGTTTTTTTTTATGCAATATTGTAGTTTTTTTAGAAAAAGAATATTGGTTTTATGAGCTGTAAGCTATAATCATAAAAATTGGCAAAAATAAGCACATCGATTGAAGTATGCCATGTTGTGTGTATAGAATCTGGTTATTACAAGTTTTGATCTAAAAGACATAAACTTTCACATGATATTTTAGGTTAATGGAGTTTTTAACTTATTTATTAACTTATTTGCATCTGTCCTGTGTATGTCTGCAGAGGGCTTCAAAGAGGCAGCGGAAAAGTTTCGGATGGAGTCAGGAATTGAGCCCAGTGTGGATTTGGACTCCTTGGATGAACGAATTAAGATTAGAGAGATGATCCTGAAGGGGCAAATCCAAGAAGCTATCGCACTCATCAACAGCCTGCACCCTGAGTTACTGGACACAAACCGATACTTGTACTTCCATCTGCAGGTAATAATAATAATAATCAATTTAGTTTATAATGCACTTTCCATTAATAAAAATCTCAAAGTGCTACATGGTGCATCTAAAAACATAAAATCAGCAATCAAAAACAATAAAAAAAAGACTCATTTTAAAGTGGGGTATCCTAGTCTATAAAGGAAAGTTTTAAAATCAGACAAGGTACGGTTGCACCCGACCACTTACACTCATCAGTTGATGTAAACATTATATGTAGCTCTGGTATTTCCCAAAGTTAGTGATAATGTTTTATTTTGGGGAAAAAAACATTATAAAATGTGAGAAAGCAACATAATATTACTTGCACATTAACTTTACATCTTTTATTATCATTCTTGTAGCAGCAGCATTTGATTGAGCTAATCAGGCTGAGAGAGACGGAGTCGGCCCTGGAGTTTGCTCAGACGCAGCTTGCAGAGCAGGGGGAAGAGAGCCGAGAGTGTCTGACGGAGATGGAGCGAACGCTCGCCCTCCTGGCCTTCGACAACCCCGAGGAGTCGCCCTTCGGAGACCTGCTCAACATGATGCAGCGGCAAAAGGTCGTCCTCACTGTGCCTGGTTGGAAACTGTTGTACTTAGAAGTTGGGCTGGACAATAAATCAATAACAATATAAAGCAGTGGAAAAAACCTAAGAGCCCACTGCACTGAACTACTTTGAAAAGCTCCTGGTTTTTCCACCAAATATTGATCTCTGAACTCTTCCTGAGTTAAAACATTAGCGTTGTTGTTTCTAAATGAATATCAACTTGTTTTCTTTGCATTATTTGGGGTCTGAAAGCTCTGCATCATTTTTGTTAGACTGTTTCTCATTTTCTACAAATAAAAACTAAATTTTGCTTGGAATTTCAGACATGTTGTCAGTAGTTCATAGAATAAAATAACAAAGTTCATTTTACTCAAACATGGACCTATAAGGAGTAAAATCAGAGAAACTGATCATTTTAATTAGTGTCTTAATTTTTCCCAGAGCTTTATATCACAATAGACATGATCAATGTCAATAGATGATGCATCTGATTGAATATTCAATATAGAGGGGCAGGAAATCATTTTCCTTCCACTTCAGAATTCTACACTGTTTTTTGTCTTAATATATATATATATATAAATAAAATAAACAGAAGTCTATGGTTTAAACATGAAGTCTATGGTTTAAACGTGATGAAATGTAAAAAAAAAAGTCTAAAATGTTGGCAACATTTTTGGCTGGAATTTGCCAAATTTCCATGATTTAGATTGCACAAATCCAAAAGAAAACAGTCATAATTTATTGTTCTTTATAATGTAGTGAGCACAAGGATAATGAAAACTGAATTTCGCAAAAAGACGAACAAAGGTTTTCTGTTTTGTGACTCAGGTGTGGAGCGAGGTGAACCAAGCCGTGCTGGACTATGAAAACAGGGAGTCGACCCCCAAACTGGCTAAACTCCTGAAGTTACTGCTGTGGGCTCAAAACGAGTTGGACCAGAAGAAGGTTAAATACCCTAAAATGACGGACCTCAGCACCGGCGCCATTGAGGATCCCAAGTGAACGTGAAAAAACAGTCGTCACCAACACGTCTACTTAATCTATGATCCATCAGCCACTGCGTTACAACCGGGTAACATGTATGTTAAAACATATGTACAGTTTTGTTTCTTCCACGTCATTTACACTCATCGTGGAAATGGTAGTTGCTGTATTTGCAAAATGACACAAATGATTTAGTTTAAATACAGTTTCTGGGTTTTACTAAATTCAAATGGCTGTTTTGTATATTTTGTCTATCGAAACCCTTTGCTGATGAATTTCCAGAACGGCGTCATTTTGCAGGGTTGATTGATTGTGTGAATGAACATGTTCAGCTCGAGCAGGTGGCTGGTTTTAAGAATCCATTAACAAAATGTGAATATTTTTCAAAAATGAGCAGATAGCAACACTTTATTATTGTAATATAGATTTAATTGATGCTACATTTTATGGTTTTATTTATCTCAGTGTGTGACAGTTTGCTATAAATCGGCTACACACTTTTCAAACCGTAAAATTAAATGTACATTTGCAGTAAATTGCTCTGTAAATTAATTATTTCTCATGTTCAGAGACGGGTTGAAATCGGAGAGGGTTTGTTTCAGCGGAGTTGAGTCTCCTTGGCCTTTTCTGAGTGCTGCTGTGCTCCCAACATGCTCCCTGAGATTAAACCTGGTTTTATATTTCAGGGTGTTGCTTTTGGAAATCCCAGTGACTGACGGAGGATTTATACGCTGCAGCAGAGAAAGGGCTGCTTTGATAAATCTTTATAGCTAAAAAGTCTGTTTAATCAAGACCTTCTTCAGACTAAAACTGTTTACAGTCTTGGACTTTTATTTGGTAATTGATTCTGCAAAGTTAAATCTTAACATGTGATTTTATGAGTGCATTTTTTTTCTGTTAGGATTTTTTACTTTTTCTGCATGTCTGTGTTTACTTTTTTCGGCGAAGAAAAAGGTACTTGTGCTTGTTTTATTAGATTTTATATTAAAGAAAATATCTTGCCACTGGTTGTCTGCCCATTTCTTTTATGGTCAAAAAATATTATTAGGCGGTTTGTGAATCTCCACATATTTTTACCGTCTTTCTTACAGTTGTGGTCAGTTGCATACTTTTTTTACCAGGATGAAATTAATACCCAGCAAATGATTTAATTTATTAAACTGTTTGGCACATGAATGTTATTGCTAAAATAAATATATATTTTTATACACGTGATTTGGTTTTTCCCCAGCGTGTCACAACATTGGGAGGCGACACAATCAAATAACTTAAAAGAAAGTCAGTTGTACATCCTAGTCTCCTAATTCATATTTCCCAGTTTAACTACTGTAAGAAGGTATTGCTGTATCTTTAATTTAGTGTTAAAGTTTTAATTTTTATTTTTCTAGATTAAACTCTTGATCAGACCTCAACCAGTTTATTCTACTTTGAAAGTAAACTTTTTAAAGTAGTTTGAGTTTTATTAAATATTTTTATTCAAAAAGCTAATGGTTTTAGGATGTTTTATCAATTGTATTTCAGTAAATATCAGATTTAGATCAGAATGAAGTGTCTAATTTTCTCTTTGCAGAAAGGACATTTTAGTGTTACCAGGTGTTTTTATCAGGGAAATGCAGATAGACACTAGGTGGTGCTAGTGCAAATCTGAAAAAGTGCCCTTTTGAAATATTTTTAATGGCATGTTGTGTCGCCCAAGGTAGCATTTTTGGATATAAGAGCTGATGTTTACATATATTTTCCTAAATCTAACCTTAAACATAGTTAACCAATTTTAAACAGGGCAGTTGAACTAAATATATTCCGAGATTTAAAAACAATACAAAGTGAATTAACACCACATCACAAAAGTAAGAGAAATACATAAAAAGCAGACTCAAGATGATATGTTTATTAAAAGAGAAACTATAAGCCACTGAACAACTATTAGCTTTAAAAAAGACACATAACAGAAAACCCTGTTCATAAAAATCATTCCAGGAGTTTAATGGCAGCCTGCTTTATCTGCTTTATCAGTTTGCTATGATCTGAAAGACGCTTCAAACATTGTTTTGCAAAAGATAAAGCAGGTGAAATTTTAACTTCTAGAAAGGCCAGGACCCAATTTACTTTTAATAATTTATAAACTCTGCTGAAAGTACTCAATAAGTTAATGCTAATGACACAGCTAGCATACATAGGTGTGCCCCAAATCGGACACTGCAGCCTGAAGTGACCCAATTCTGATTTTTTGGCAATTCAGATTTTTTCCCCGGTCCGTTCACACTGCCAGTAAATGGACCTGTATGTGTTCTGCAGTGTAAACGGGCAAATGACCTGAAAGTGTCCCGCATGCGCAGTAGAGGGCGCAATTTCGTCATCGTTCTGCCAACCGCCATAGAAGAAGAGCTCATTGTTTGAGGAAGTAAACATGGAGGATAACGGTGGAGCTTAGCTTATATATTTGAAGTTGTTATCCAGCCGGAGCAACATATTAACAACTTAATCATCATATAGTCGTCATGGTTGTTGTTTTTCTTCCCTTTTGCGCGTATCAGGACACGAATAGTGAGATTTGTTGAGAATCAGTGACGTTCAGTTCGGATGAATGAGACCTGGATGTTATGGTCGCATTTGAATCGATACTATCAGATATGGGTCACATTCTAAAAGAATCCGACCTGAGCTGTTCACACTGCCATGAAAAGATCGAATACAGGTCGCATTACGTAAAAAAAATCGGAACTGAGTCACTTTAGGCTGCAGTGTGAACACAGCCTTATGAACTAACGGTTTATGAATCCATCACATTTTGACTGCGGTTTCCATGGTGACCAGGGTCCCTGACTGTGTTTTCAGTGGGAGCCAAGATGGTTGACTTATGTAAGAATAACAATACTTCATTATAATTTTACTCAAGCAAAAATAAAACCGTCATAAAACTAATCATAAAAGTAAATGCACATGTTAAAGGACTATTATTAACTGGACTGGGATCTCAGCTGGGCAAAGATAACAAGTGGATTTATCCACATTCTCCATGATGATGTTTTAATTTATTTATTTCGAACAGACGAAAAGTAGAAACAGATTAAAAATAATAAGAAGAAAATAGTCATACCAACTGACATGCAATATTGTTCAAAAAGAAGCAGACAGAAGAGTTTAAAAAAAAATCTTGTGATTTCCAGCCCCTCTCATGTTTGCTCAAACAAAATTCACCTTTTCAAAAAAAATTATAATATTATGAAATACATTTGACACAGAAGTTCACAATCATGCAAATGCTGCTGACTTAATGACTTGCAAAGCAGCCAGTCTGACTTCCTGTCTACAGCCACGTAAAAATGCTGCTTGCTTGTTTTCAAGCGTTAAGTGAAAGGAAAAGATGTGGGGAGACTGAAGCCTTTATTTCCCCATTTTTAAAAAAATGTATTCATTTATTTATTTTAAATATCAATACAAAGGCAGCAGGAGCACATGATCAGTAAAGGAAAACCTGAGGCTCATTTGTCAGATTAAAAGTAGCAAAATGACTCATATTTTTTTACTTGTCAGATGTAATATTCTGATCTTAAACGTTGTCTGTCATTGGCTGTAAGTATAAAATCATCAACTGGGTGAGCCAGAAACCCACAAGACAAGATCCACTATTCTGATATAAAGTTTCAACAAAGAAGAAAAAGAAGAAGAAGACACACCTCTGTCCTTTTAGACAGTCAACATGCAAACATACAGATGTTTGCATGTTACACTGAGCTCTTGCACATCTACCGTCAGGAACGGAAACCGGTTCCTGACAGACAGCAGCGTCAACAGGTCGGGTTGGTTCGGCGGGTTGGTGACGGTGGATATGAGGAAGAGCCGAAGATCCTCAGGACGCAGCAGACAGAAGATACCGGCGCTGCGTGAATGGCTGAAAACCACAGCGCGGGTCAAACCAGAGATTTAAAGGCTTCTCCTCTGGATCTTAACATTTATAGACCAGAAGAACCGACGGGAGAGTTGGAGACCCAGAACCTGTGGTCCAGGTGAGACGGAGAACTTTGTTGAATCAGGTTTAATAAAAGTGAAGAAGTTTTTCTCTGCGGCTTCTTGCTCTGTAAGTTCAAGATCCTTCTAAAAAATATTCAGATTGCCACGTTGACGTGAAAGAAGAAACTGATCAATTTTGGCATTTTTAAGTAAAAACGCTTAATTGAAAATAACCAAGTATAAGGAAATCATTTGTGTCGAAGCGGCAACAAACAAGAATGCGGCAATAACTCACTTCATGAAGGTTAAACTGAAAGTTTGTATCACGGAAACAGCCAACTTTCAGCCGCAGACAGAGGTGGGAGTAAGAGTCAGAAAGTATTGGTAAAAAAAGAAAAAGGTTTGCGCTATCGTTTGAAAGGTTACACAGTAAAAGAATAAACAGCAATAATTTAGTTTATTAACCTGTCATAAAAAATACTGGCATTCATTTCTCAGTCATATTTTTCACCATTTTATTCATACATTTATAAATGTCAGCTAGAAATTAAATAGCTAAATATTTAATTTCTAAATAAATGTTTCATTTGTTTTCAAGCTAAATATGCTCATTTAATTGGGAGCTAAATATTTAGCATGTGTTTCAGGGTTTACTCTATATTTTGTTTGAATTTAAGTTTATCTGCTCGATTTACAAGTCATGCTTCCCTTGCCTTATTTTCCTGGTCAGTGAAAATTATGATTCATATTGGCTGGTTTTTATTTATTACTTATATATTCAGTCAGTTATCAAATAATTTGCCATCCACACTTCAAAACACTAGTCTAAATAGTTTGACTGAAAAGATACAGGCAGACGCCCCAGGGAGCCGTGAACCTTATTTTCCTCTAAACATTATTTGCATTATTTTTATAATGAATCAAGTCATAAAATTTTATAGAAGAGTTTCAAAACAGGATTTGTCTTTTCATATAGGCCTATTGATGTAAGGAAGTATGAGTGAATAGTAAATTATATGTAATGTAGGGGTTAATTGTTTAGGAGATTAAAATGAGTTCCAATCGATTTACTAATAACGTCGGATTAGAGATTCTTTCAGTGTTGCAGTTTGACCGCCATCCGACAGAGGGCGCCATTGGTCATTTAAAGCAGAGTCGATGTAGAAACAAAAATAGCGGAAGGAGAGACGGAGAGACGGACCTGAGTCTTGTGTGTGATGCAAAATGCACTTTATTCGGTTCTGTTATGAAATATAAACACTCAAAAAGCTCCATAAGTTTCACCTCAATAGCGCTCATTCAGTCCAGCTGCTGTATGACAGAGCAGCGTTAGCATATATGCGTTAGCATATTATGTTATGACCGTTGATTCAGGCGCGGAGCTATAGGGGGGGCCGAGGGGGCCGCTGCCCCCCAAACCAGGCCGGATGGGGACCCAGGTTTGGAGGAGGCAGGGAGGGAGGAATGGTTTCAAGTCGCTTAAATGTCTAGTTTTAGACGTAGAAAGTGGCCCCCGCCTGTTGAGAAAGGTGTATTTAATGCTAAAGTTACCTTCCCCAATGGAAGGGGCCCAGTGATGATTCATTAGGGGCCCGGTAATTGGCCCTGCCCCCCGGCCAGACGCTGACTTGTTCCGCTAGTGCGTTGATATAACGGTTGTAATAGGCCTGAAAGAAAACTCAGGTTCATAAGGAAATGGCCGCTTGTCAAAAAGACCAACCAGCGTTAAATTAACTCCTTAACTGATTTGATGACGTCATTAAGCTGCAGTTGTTTGCAGATCCGTGGCTAGAAAATGGACGGCGATGCTGTTTCTGGGCACCTGCCTGCTGTACTGCTCTCGGATGACCACGCCGGTCTGTGCCGTCTCAATGGCCGCCGCTTTCCACTGGAGTAAAATCGACTCGGGCCTCGTCCTGGGCGGCTTCTTCTGGGGATACTGTTTCACCCAGATCCTGGGAGGACATGCCAGCGACAAGTAAGCGATTCATTCACAGAAACACGGATGGCTTCACTTCAACAATGTCCGCAGTCTGTTTATGTTGAAGTGAGGCTTAAGGTTTCGGGATTTCCCTCTGGTGTTATTTGCTGCCCTGCAGAGTGGGGGGAGAGCGCGTCCTGTTCGCCTCTGCAGCCTCATGGGCTCTGATCACCGCTGGGACTCCGGTGCTGGCCCATTTGGGGCCCCACACCCTGGCTCTGATGACGGTGGCCCGAATCCTGATGGGTCTACTCCAGGGTTGGTATAGACAGCGGTTTCTCTGAGCAAATAAGAACCAACAGAAGCATGAAAGTTCAGGTGTTTAGGTTTTATTCAGTGCAAAAGTCATGTGCAGGCACTTTTATGACATTAGGGCCATTGTATAGGGGAAAATAGAGCGATAGGTTTCCACCAAAAAATAAAATCTTGATTTTTAAAAAAATATTTTAATGGTGGTTGCGAGGAGAGACACAGAGACCCAGGTTGTGATAAAGATGATGGTTTAATGATGAAGCTCAACAGTCCAGAACAGGCAGCACTGCAGAGAGCAAACAGCTAATACCGGTAGCAACTGAAAAGATGGGACTGAAAAAGAGAGATAAACCAACACAGTAGGACTTACAGTTCTACTGTGATGGCAGGCAGACAAATGACAAGGACCGGACAAGAGACAAAGACAGCAGGTGGACTTAAATACACACAGGGTAATCAAGGGAATGAGACACACCTGGGAACAATCAAGGGCTGACAGGACAATACAGAGACTCAGGGAAACAGGACTACACACAGAAAATCCCAAAATAACTAAACATAAAAGCACGGATCATGACAAATTTTGAGCTTTGGGCATTTCTGAGGCTTTACTTGACTTTTCTGAGTTTGAAAAATCAAAAATATTCAACTATTGAAACTCAGAAAATCTCCAAAACAATAAAAAAAATACTTTTGAGACTAAAAAGCATTTTTTTTTTCCTAAACAATTTCTGAGATTAATCTAAAAATTGTAAATTTTTTTCCTGGTTAATTTTTAACTTTTCAAAATTTGCATAATCTTAAAATTTCTGACTCTTATCAAACACACAAAATTTCTCGCTTTTTCTAGAACATTTCTTAGATTAATCTCAAAATTTCGCTTTTTTTTTTTAGCTTTTCACACAGACATTTAAAATTTGATGGTTCACTGCAAAGTAAATAATATAACAGTGGAACCAGAACTTTTCAATCCATATTAAAGAGTTATTTACTTAAAATAAACTCCAATATCATGCTGAAAAGTTACTTTTAAGTGAGTTTCATCTTATTCCTAGTGCACCAGAAAGTGGACCATAAACACTCGGTCTAGTTTTGGCAGCGAGTTCACGTGGTTCTCTGCAGGCGTGTTCTTCCCGGCTCTGGCCAGCCTGTGCTCCCAGCGTGTGGTGGAGGCTGAGCGCGGCTTCCTGATGAGCACCATGCACAGCGGCAGCCATCTTGGGTTCGTTCTGCACACACGTTACATCTAAACACGCCTCTACTACACAGTAAAAATGCCAGTGTTGAATTAACACCCAAAAGTGTCTATATGTGTCCAAGTCAGCTGGTGTTAAA
>CAEGAF010135449.1:0-12061 GCA_903067075.1 Micropoecilia bifurca | reverse complement strand
GATGTTCATGGGTTTGTTTGTCCACAAGCAATTAAAAAAAAAACCTTTTTTTTAAAAAAAAACCCCCCCCCCCCCCCCCCCCCCCCACACACACACACAAAAAAAATGAGCTATTGACTCACAGTTTAGATTTTAAAGTCCCAGACATTTTCTTTGAAACATCTGCCTAGTGTAAATACAGTAAAATTTAATTCACGGAGTCTTTTTACTGTTAGCTGGCTCTTTGCAATGCAGCCGCAGCCATAACATCCGTAAGTGGAGGTGAGAGGAGATGTTTAAGACTTTTAAAAGCACTTGTATTAGTGCAGTTGCAAGGACCATTTAGGAACTGTTATTTGCACCATGTTTTTACATGATGGCTGGTTTATAAAGGAAGCCACAAGCCAAACAGGGATTTGTTTACTCCAGCACTATGATCTTAAATTTCAGGGTTACCGTAAAGGTAAAAGCAGCAAACAAATTTATTTGGAGACAGTGTTCAAATATCCTGCAGCTTGACTCTTCTGTTCAGGTCTGTCTAACACCTCTTGTTTTTATATTTTGCTTCTCAAAAGGACTGATTTCATTGTAATATTTGAAATTGCTCTTTCAAAATATTTATTTGGAACTTGATTCATATCTGAATACTGTTAGGATTTTCTGTCAAGCCACTTGAAGACAAATTTGGCCTTGTGAACAACATCTCCCAACAAAAAATATTTCAGTTTGTTATAGTTTGTTATGATCATCCACATCTCTGTAGGACTTGCTGTCAACAAGAACCACCTGTGGTGGTACTTAGTACCACTAAGTAGTACTTAGTACTACTTAGTGGTACCAGTTTGGTACTAGTCTGTGTTTACTGAAGTAAACACAAAGTTAATTAACAGCCAAAAGAAGGAGCTTTTCAAGCCCATCTGTCTTTGATTCAGGCAGAAACTATTTAATAGAGAAGAGCAACGGAGAATACTTAAAGGTACAAAACTACAGCTGACATCGGTGAGCCATTATCTACCCATAATGTGTGGAACAAGGATCTGAGAACGAAATCAAACCCAAATTAACTTTGTTCCAGACAGTTGGGAGTCAGAAAATCAGTGGAATATGCTAAGTGCCGTGATAAGGGAGAAGCTAATTACTGGCTACTGACGGTGTTTTGTTGTATTTTGTGTATAAATCATTAAAGAAAAAGTTCATGAGGAGACTATGGAGTACTGCGCTTGCAAAAGATTTTCCTAAGTACAAATAAACTGTTTATTAGTGCAACAATTACCATAAATTTGGAAACATCTGGAAATGTCTGTATAATACACAGGAAAATAGCATTGTATTGTCTTTTTCAGGTCTTTTGGCTCTTTGTCACAAACAGCCTGTCACAAAAATGTTCCAGTTTCTTTAGTTGAGTCTCCAAAAGAAAAAAAAAAATCCAAAATGGTTTTTGTCAGAGAGCTAGCAGCAAAAAACTTGACTGAATGAGGGATGGTGCATCTCCAAAGTCACGACTCCTGATTTTTTATTCTGTTTAAAAAATTAGTTTCCTCTTTTTGCTAACTTTCCTTATGTACTTTCAGGACCCACTACACAACTCAATATACAAATGAGCAAAAAAGCAACATCTAAACATAAACTTAGAAAGCATGAAACTGTTAATCAAACCACCTTATACCATTACAAGAACATCAGGCTCCTTGGAAGCAAAATATAAAGGGAATAATGCTGGTTTGAAGCTTTTGCATAGCTGAGCTAATGCAAACAATAAACAATGATTACATTTGTGCAGTTTGTAAAGAATAAATTTGCTATGGACAAAAGGACAAAGCGCAACATTTTTGAAACCTAAGATACTGTGCAAAAGTTCAAGATGAAACATTTAAAAAAAATAAAAATATTAGTTGTGAAAACAGACTAAAGATCTTGTGTGAAAGCATTAATAAACTATGCCCTGTAATCCACTACTGCTGAATCTTGTGAATTTTTTTCACATCCCGAAAATACTAGTAAAATTAAGAACTGTGTTATTGCAGTGTATGTTCCCCAGTGTATAAGCCCACGGTTTGAGCAGAACATGTCTTAGCAGGAGACAGTGTGATGTGAACATATATGTAGCTTGACTCTGACCACGGACACCTGCCAGACCAGCTAATTTTCAGTCCTGTTCCTCTGGAGAAAAAACTCTGACCTCGTGTCAAAATGCTCTTTTTCACACCCTCCACCCCTACGAGCGCTACCGGACTGCCAAAGGCAACTGGCTGAAACGCGTTTCCCCCTCCCAACAGGAAACCTCTCTTACACGTTAAAAGGGTTCTTCCCGACAAAACAGAGGGGCTATCCTTCCCTGTCAGCAAGCCGATCCCACCGAGTTGGAAAAAAAGGAGATGCGGTGAATTGCAAGCTTCTGACAGATGGGAGGTTTTGTGAGCCAGCGGCAGGAATTCATGCAGTGGATTCTTTGGACGAGAAGACACTAAACATACCTGCTTAGAAGTGAGCTTTATCAAGGATCCTTCGTAACCCTGAGGAAAAAAACAAAACAGAAATATGATGTATGGAAAGAGAGCCTTACAATAGTATTCATACCCTTATGCAAATGTACCTTTAATGTATTTTATTCTTATTTTATGTAATAAATCAAAACTTTTAAATGGTAAAAAAAAAAGAAATTTAAATCTGAAAAGTGGGCATTTGTATTTAGCATTATTAACTCAGATTCCTCTAAATTCAAATATATGCATTTATAAGCTGCCTACTTAGTAAATAGAGTCTGTCTTTGTGGAAATTGATCTCAATATAATGTAAGCTGATTTTTAGAAATTATTAGAGCCTAAACATGTAGTACACCGGTCTGAAAGTGGAGTAAGAATATATCAGGGTCAGGTTATTTCCCAAGCCTGCTCACTGGCAATGTCCAACTAAACTGACAGGCCAGGCAAGGAGAGCATTCATGAGATAATGAGATGCCCATGACAACTCTGGAGGAGAGATCTACAATTCAGCTCTAAATCATAAACACATATGTGGGCTTAAAAGAAGAGCACCAAGAAGATGGGGGAGAAAAAAAATCCATATGAAATTCCATTTAAAGTTTGTGAAAAACCATAAAGGGGAAAGCAACGTCAAATAAGACCAGAGTTTCACCTTTTGGCTAATGGGCAAAGGAAGCCGGTCAAAGTTGATGCAAATTTCAATTTTAGAGACAGAAGAAATTAAAACTGTGCTGGAGGTTCCCCTTGAAGCACAAAACGACCCCAAACTAGGTCCAGATCAAACTGAGAAACTGGAAAACTGCTCCTCACAAACGGCCTCAGCCCAATCTAACTGAGGTAAAAATATCTGGCAAAGAAAACTCTAGATATGTCACAAATAAGAACGTTGAAGATTGTGCTTACAACATAACAAAATATTGAAAGGTTTAAGCGATGTGATTACCTCTGAGAGGCACAGGCGTTTTATAACATTTGCTTAACATGGTAAGGCTGCTTTCTGGAGCTCTTAGAAAAAGACCATATGGATTGGATTGTTGTGTCTTATCTAATTATTCAAGGCTTCCAGTTCTCAACACTCATGATGTAAACCTTTCTACTCAGGGTACTTACCAAAAGCATTGTCTAATAGAGGGATTACATGGATTGCAATTATTCAATCACTCGAACAGCACTGCTCTTGAACCATTAAGGTGCATTATTCTCGGGCGACGGGCCAAAAAAGCCGGCAACATTCAGGTTCGCTCAACTGGATTAGAAATCCCTGCCAGCGCAAGAAAGCGGAGCTTCTGAGGCGAAGCAAACAGCTTTGTTTTTGGATTGCAGGCGTTGAGCCACTTTTTCCATGATGAACACGCGATCGAGATGTGATTGAAGCTCGGTGTTAGGAGCAGACACTTGAACCTCGAGGGAGAGTTTCCATTGCCGTTTATTTCATCACCATTAATGGAGGTCTCATTGACTGCTGGAAAAAAACGGAAAGCAGCTAAGAATAGCGGCTGCAGCCCATCAGTTTAAAACATACAAACATACCTTAAATGGTCTGAAGAGGAGATAGAGCTCCCGTGGTTTGATATCCAGCGGTAGCCCACTGACGAATAGCGTTCGGACCTGAAGAGGACAAGAGAGAGGGATTATGTATTTTTCATTAACCTCTGTGGTTATAAATAGCCTCGATGGCTCTCTGACGGTGACTTAGGAGATTATGAGGAACAGGACAATGAAGTTAAACAGTTATACTCGAAGATAGAGATACATTACTGTTCTGCAGGCACACTCCTTTCTGTACCATTGTGCTCTCCCTGTGTAAACCGCAAATGGCCAAGCCCCCCTCGGCAGTTTTATCCTCTGGTTTACATTTGAACTTTTCAACTTGCAGCATGGGTTGGTATTTCTTTAGAATTATACCGTACTGTATAGATTGAGTACATTTGCTGGGAGGAAAACCCAAACTGAGAGTGAGAGAAGGGGCATAAGGGCATCGGACAAACTCATGAAGACTTCGATCAGGAATTTAGGCGTGGAAGATGCCGTGTTATGTGAGCCGATGAGAAGAATATATACATGAAGGCTTATTTAAGCAAGGTTTAATTTTAAAAAAGAAGCACTTTACATAATGCTTTCAGGCTCTAATGCATCAAATACTATTTTTGTAGAAATAGTTCACAACCTCCATGATGGAAAATGTCAAAGATGGAGAATTAAGCAAAAAAAAATTTTAATAAGTCGAACTCATCAGGTTTGAGAAAGTTTGGGCTCGTTGAAACCCAGGTCTGAAGATAAACATAAGAGAGGGTACAGAATAACTAACTTAACTAGTAACTGGGCTCTGACTGGGTGGCTGTGTCCTTATGTCCTTAAATTGTAGGTATAAAATGCAAAATGTCCTACTTTTTTCACTGTAACTACATCAAATTTAAGTCTCAACTTTTATCTGATCTTTGTTGCACCTTAGATAAAATGCCTCAAAGAACAGGCTGTGTGTTGATGTGGCTATAGACTGAAACATTTTTAAATGTTTACTTTTGTTGAATTTAAAGAACAGAAAAATATTTAATAAATTGGAAAATGTCTGATTTTAACCAATGGCCAACTGACTCGTTCACCATTAGTCAACTTTACAACAAACAGCAAGAAACTCCACTCTTCTAGTTATATATCCAGTTATTGCCGTGTCTGTTTAAATGAATAGAAAATGTTTATTAAAGAAGACATTTCTCTTTTTTTTAATTGGTTGGAATCACAAGATTCCACCTTTGTCAGCCATTAACACTCCTTTTGTTCCAGTCATTTAATGAGAAATTTCTAATTTTGCTCTTAATTCTCTCATCAAAGTCAGTATGCGACTCTTTTATTTTTCCAGCCTGGTCAATCGCACAATGGAAAACCCACCCTCCTTGTCTAAAAAAGGCCGGTGTGAACAACAGCAGCAGCAACAGCTCTGTCCACACATTCAGACCCATTAGGACCCGAGCGGGGGTTTGGTAAACAGACATAGCAGCACTATGGAGCACAGGTGCCGAGGAGTCGTTTCATGCTGCTGAGAGCAGATCTGGTTACAGATTTGTAGGCAGCGTAACAGAAAATTCTTTAGCTACATGCGTCTGTGAATCTGTCTGTGCTTAATAAAGGGTCAGCCCAGGACAGAGCCGTTAACACATAGCCATACGTTGAATGTGACATTCACTGAAGCGACGGCTTTAAATCTCCATCAAAAGATTCAAAATGTAAGTAGGCTTATAATATATATAAAAAAGTAGCCTTTCTCCAGTCGTATTTTGCATGTATAATACATACAAATTTAAAAAAAATCTTAAATATGCAATTTAGTTATAGTTTAACTAAAAAGTGCCATCTTAATCTCACTAAGGCTTTCAGAAAAACATAGTTTTGTACACGAAGAGAATTCGAAGCTCCCAGATTCATTAGATTTAAAACTCAGGGGACAAAAGGAGCTGCTGAACAAACACTACACCTCATTCCCAAATGTAACCTGATCCACACCCCCAAAGCCAGAGACTGATCAACACATAAACAAATGCAGCTTAGCAACTGGGGGAGCAAAAGCATGGTCAGCGTCACCAAGCTCATTCAAACATAAAGTAGAAAAAAAACAGTTCCCCTGAGGTAACTCTCTCATCACGGCGGTGAGCTGAAACCTGCGTTGTCCTCACTTCACCTCATCTCAGGCAGATATGTTTAAATCAACTCTCAGGAGGTTCTCCTCATTAAAAAGGTCAATCAGGCTCAAAACAAATACAAAGACTACGCCTTTAAAACGGGGTCGTAGGTGAGACACCTTTACTTTTCCACCCGTCCATTTATTGTTCTTCTTATCTGAGATCACGTCAGCGGTGTTAACAGATCATGTTAGGGCAACACAATATGAAAAACATGCAACGGTACTGGTGGATGTTGCAATAAAAGTGACTCGCAACATTTGCTAGCTGAAAAAGTTGCTTCTCATGGCATTTGCTGTTTTGGCCTTGAGGCAACTTGTAGTTCCTTAATGACTTGAACACCTTTATCACCTCTTAAAACCTTTCAATCCTGCATCAAGTAAATGGTGTCAGCAAATATACAGGCACCGAAAACCTGAATGCTTAATACTTTAGAAGTCTTTATAGAATAACGAGTGCAACAAGTTGATATTAGCGAGTTAATTAGTCGAGCATCTGCATAGGTTACTGGTCGATGAGGGTTCTTTGAGCCACCTGAGCAACAATTGGAGGAGGAGGAGCGTTTGGATACTTTCTGCTCCACTTAGCAAGAAAAAACTCCTGTAGCTTTCTGTAGCTTTTTGATGGAAACAGGTTACAGTGGAGGAACAGCATGATTGTTCTTGAAATACCTTGATATCAGTAACAAGGGCATTGTTATTGGAAACTCACAAGAATGAAAAATAAAGCTACATATATTTACTGCCAAAGTTTAGCAACTTCCTGCTGAAGGGATTAAACAGATAGAAAACTCATCACCCAGGTTTAATACGACTAGATTAGACTAAGTGTAGTTGTCTTAAAGACTAAGATCATAATTGTCACTTTTGGCATGTGGCATAATAAATCTGTATCTATCCAGGGATATATTGATCTATCTTGTCAAATATCTCTAATTGAACGTCTTATCTTTAGTCAGACATTTGAAAACTAGACAAGTTAAGACACACAACAAGGAGTACTCCAGAGCCTTGGAACAATGGGACATTCTTGGCTGCTTCGGACCTCATTCCTGAGACTTCCTGACGTCAGCTATTGTGATATATGATCTTTTCTTTCCCTGCGTGTCCGGTGTGGAGCTGACTGCACACGTTGGTGATAGAGTGTGGCAACAGCTCTTCATAGCGTACATCTGCTGTTGATTACCGCGAGTGTATTATGCCGCTAACAGAGTTGTAAAGGGGACTGCCGTCATTGTGAAATTTCATAACCCATTAAACCAAACTGAAGGTCAGATCAGAGGCCAAGCAGTTATAGAAAACAAACACACACACACACACACACACACACACACACACACACACACACACACACACACACACACACACACACACACACAAAGTCAAACCTTCTACTACCGTTTTACTGGATTTGTTTTACTGGTTTCCTTGTGAGTCACATACCTACATTACCATACTGCTGAGGAACCAGATCCAACAGCGTTGAGTCGTTGACCATTTATGGTGTGTTCACACACGCAAAGAGTAACGCCCAGACAGGCTTCAATCAGAAACAGGAGCCTTTACCTACAATAAGCCAGCTGAGTGCTTCGCAGCCGGCGTACCAGCGCAGTTCCTTGGCAACGCCTCAGCGGAGCAAGGCAGAGTGCGTAGCCCCGGGGCCAAAAACATCACATCCTATTAAGGCCACTTCTGCAGCAAGTCCTGGGGGGATCCATGCACCTCTAATCAGAGATCCCTGACTCCACAAGCACCGGATGAGGTCATCACCTTATTGGCTCTCCATCCATGCACCTCCCGGATTTTCTGGTGCCACCCTGTTTGTTTAGACCTTGAAAGGGTGCTGCTCAATCAACAATACACAAATGAAAGGCAAGCAGGAGGGAAAAATCTCATCTAATCAAAACTTTTCTAAAATTTGTGGACGTATAACACCTAGAATATTTCAATTTATATGTATTTTCATTACAATCTCCAATGAAACTTTGGTGCTAACAAATTAGCCAGTCACTTGGCAATCAAGGTTATGGCATTAAGGCATAAGATGACTCGTAGACGTTCAAACTGAGATTTCGGATGACGAAGAAACTGGATTTAAGTGAATCTGAATGCAGCAGTTTGGATTTCAGTGTTTCAGAAACTCCTGATTAACTGGAACAGACAACATTACAAAAAAGAGAAAATATGCAGGGAGCAGCAGTTGTGTGGGTGAAAATGCTTTGCTAACGTCACGGGTCAGAGGAGAACAGGCTAATAGACTAGCTGACAACAGTAGTTCAAATATCCCCTGGGTGAAGCAAAGATATCATCACTATGTCACCTCTGAACATGCTGAACCTTGAAGAAGGTGGGATACAGCCAGAGTAGGGGCCAACTACCGTGAGCTAAAAACAGGAAACTGAGGCTGAAGTTCACACTGGAGGACCAAAGCAGATTAAAAACAACATTGCCTTGTCCAGTGTGCCTAAATTTCAGATGCAACATTCAGAAGGTAGGATCAGAGTTCAATGTATGCAACATGAAAGCCTGGATCCAGTAGTTGATCCAACAGTTTAGGCTCGAGGAGGTTGTGAAAACACTCTGCAACCTTTAGAACCAATTAGGTTTTTTTTAATGCCACACAATAAAGCAATACAAATTTAAACAGCATTTAGGACAACTTAACTTTCAACTTAGGGGTAGCTAAAGTGTCAAGACACCAAGAATATTCTTCAAAACCTGAATTCAGGTCAAGGTTTTTCAGCACGGAAACTTCATTTGGTCATTTGGTGAGCCAACATCAAGAAAATTCATTTCGATAATCAAACAACAGAAGTTATTAATGCGTCATTTCTATTCTGCTTGCACTGTAGGTTCTGTTGAATCTGCCACACCTTCTGAGTGAAAAGCATCATTATAGTTTGCACCCTGCAACACCCTCGTATATTCGGTTTGACTGCGACGGATACAATCAAGATAATTCAAAAGTGGTTTAGAAGCCACACTTTATATTTGGACCAGAAGAGAAATCACAAAAACCGGGTTTAACTAATATTTCAAAACAAATCCAAAATATAAGTGTTTACATTTTAAATGGCAAAAATCAAACTTATTGTGAATTCTTACACAATATACCAATAGGTTTTATTATGACTATTAGATTTCAAAAAGGTCCACAAGTCTTCAACAAACTGACATCTCACTAGTGTTACGATTTTCCTGCAGAGCAATTTGCTGAAGTGTAGGACTAATGTTAGCATGTTCACCAGCTTTTAATTTGATTCATTCACAAGTTGGGTCACAACATATTTCAGTGCAGCTCGCAGTTATTAGTGAGCAGTTTAATAAACCTAGTGCTTTGCTTTCAGAGTTGTTAAATTTAATGACTTGTGCTGGATGAACTAATCTGTGCACAGTGCAGAACAAGCAAATAGACAGAGATACATGGACATAGCAGCTAATACACTCTGTTTCACTGTGAACACCATTACTCACTTTATGATAGAAAACCCTAAGTCATTAGATGAAGAAAATAAACAGCTTTGGAAGTCATGCTTGCACAAACAGGCTATAATACTCTGTATTAATGCCACGGATAAAGGTAATTAGCCAATATTTATCACAGTTCTTTGCAATATCTACATTGCACACAATATTGTGATGCCTATTAATTTAAATATAAGGTTCAGTTCTAATAGACAATGCTGGCTTTAAAAAAGATATCAACACTGTGATATCTTTTTCAAGATGCCTTCATCTTGAAAATGTGGCTCTTAAATTATTTTATTGTTGTTGGGTTCAAACTTGTATTTTTTTATTTTTATGTTTTTAGCTGGAAGTATCCAAATCTCACACTATCCTATGTTATAAATAATGAAATAGACAAAACCCATTAAACTTTCAGCTACATTGCTATCAATCAAAGACTTCCCAGCTGCATTATGCTACACGCCTCCCTCTGCCGCTGTCATGGCTCAGTGTTGGCATCACTCTTCATCATCCTCATAGCTTTGTATCTTTATCTTCCACGTCAAAGGGAGTGAGGAGTGAGGGACTGCAGGCCCGAGACGTGTCAACCAGCCATAAATGGACGAGCCTCTCTGTCTGCTAATGATCACGGTTCGTCGGGTCAAGTTTCCCATTCTGGGTCATAGGTCACAGGTTAGACTCGGGGTTGTTTTTGTAGGGCAAAAGGTTAACTGTGAGACTGAGTGCACTCCGGGCGTCACGCCTGAACTCAGAGTTGAGCATGCCTTCTGTTTTTTTTCCGTCTCTCTCTAAGTCTTATGAGTGCGTTTGACGAACAATTACGACTCAGTGAGACTCTGTAAATGTTCCAACAGGTTGACCTTTAAAACAAATGACCTGGTAGATTTGCACTCCGCTCTTCTTTTGCTCTAGTCTTCCTGCCTCCACAAGAATTTTTCTTGTTTATAATCTGACCTAGAAACAAAAAAAATCTGTTCTCTGAATTTCAACAAAACAGCTTCTTTGGCATCATGTGAAAAGGAAAACATGCATATATTTTTTTTTCACAGATTGTTTGACTCCATTGTCAGCTTAAGAGCTCATCAAAATTACTCTGAAGCGACATGATCTCTTCTTCCTCTCTGACATTTAATGAGTCTCCTCAAATGGACTTAAAATTCCTTAGGGCTCATTAATTTAAACTAATCTCTGCTTCGGCGTTCATCAGCCTCTCCTTTTGTCACCGGTCGACAAAGTGAAGGCCTAAAATCGCTGGTTGTATTGTGGATGGATGAGCTGAGGGTAATAAATAAATAAAAAAACACACAAAAAACAAACACCAGATCCTGAGTCATCAGCAACAAACTGGTTGAAAACAAGTCACCATTTGTCAAATCTTTATCATCATCTGTCACAGTCTGTTAACCAGAACCGTTAGTTTCTGACTTAGGCGTGTTACACTCTATTGATTCACTATCAGTACCAGAGGTTTCTTTGAGTTTTGATTTACATTTATTTGCAGAAATCGCAAGAGATCCTTTAATTATAATTTATATATTAGTTTGGAATTTTTTTCATTCAGCATGTGCCATAATGCTGCTAAAATAAACATTAAAATTTGAGCCTTTTAATAGAGTAGAAAAAATAGGGTTAGAGAACACAGCCACCCGCAAAAAGCTAAAATACTGGAGTACTTCACTAAAAACTTTCTATTTTAACAGTTAAAATGCACAATATACCTTAACATGCATTAACACACAGAGTGGAAGCCCATTTGGCACTAACCCAGAAGCTAATATCCATGGTCCATCTTGCCTCTGTTCTTGAGAGTACAGACAATCAGAGGAAAATGATTGGCGCTCATGGATTGACTGCTTTTCAAACAACAACCAATAGCGTGTCAGGCAGCACCCTGGTGTTTCAGCTTAGCAAGCTGCATTTTAGATATACTTGATGAAAATATTCACAAATGGGCAGATGCTCTGCAAATACGGAGTTACTTTCCGCAGAAAACTCCACAGGTAGTGAACTGCAATTTGGTGGGGGTCCACTGTGTCAGGAGTGGTGTGGTTGTTGGTGAGGAATGAACGCAGGTAGGCCCAAGATATGATGAAAATGATTAATTTAATGATAATGATGCTCAGACAGTCCAGGACAGGCAGCACGGCAGAGAGACAAGCGCACAGCTAATTGCCGGTAGCAACTGACTTACAGAACAAATTGAGAGCGAACACAAACCAGGACTTAGCAGTTACACTGGAGAGCATAAACAGTAGACGACATACGTTTGACAGGTTAGACAAGGACCCGACAAAGAACACAGACAACAGGTCGGACTAAATACACACGGGGTAATCAAGGGAACAAGACACACCTGGGAAACAATCAACGGGGAAGACGCAGAAATGGCGATGCAGAAGCAAACTGAACACAAAAAAAATCTAAAAATAAATACACCGAAACACAATCATATATA
>CAEGAF010135430.1:0-92121 GCA_903067075.1 Micropoecilia bifurca | reverse complement strand
GCTGGAGATAGGCACCAGCAACCCTCCCGACCCCTCTAAGGGACAAGGGTGCAAAGAAAATGGATGGATGGATGGATTTAAGTATTGATTATTATTTAGACATCAGTGTAGAGCTCTTGTTTTACTGGTCCTCAGTTGATTCAGTTATTATCACACCTAACATATTAATTTGTTGTCTCAGCGTATTTAAATGTGAGATGTTTTAGCTGATTGATATGTGGATATATTTTTTCCTTTTTTTAGGGTAACATATAACTTAATTAGCTTTTTTATTGCCCTGGTGCCAGCGTTCTACCCCCAGCTGTTTTCTCATTCCTCTTCCTTCATGCAATATTAACAAGGTCATGTAAAATTATCAAGCCAAAACGTGGTAGAAAATTGGAGCATACATACATGGGGGTCTTTGTTGGGGGGGGACATTAAATTTTGATGTGTAGAGGGTCAGCTTTCACTTACACAGCCTTGGTAGTAAATGCATCCAGAATATGTTTAAAAGATTTTGTTGGCATCGAGTTAAAAATAAAACTAATATAAGTCTTGATTTACATTCAGGGTTTGAATATTTTCATGCTCATTGCATTCATATAAACTTTTTACAAAGCATCTCAGCTTTTCTGAAAACATCACTTATCATCTTAATCAAGAGTCTGTATTGATTTAGCTGATGAAATTACGATTTGAGGATCCCACTAGTGATTTATCTTATTCCATTTAGTCATGACAGCGTGAGAAGCATTCAGATTTGTAGTTTTGAGGAATGTAAATACACTTTGATTTATTTTATCTGTACTGTAGTGTTATTTATTTTCACTGTTTCTGGTTTGCCATGGAAAATGATCTAATGAATGCGCAACTGTGACATCAACGTCATTTAGAATAAATCTGAGCAGAAAAAGTTTAGTATTGGACTGTAGTGGTACAAGAAATCATTCTTCACTCTCCACCTCTGGTTCCCACAAGGTAACGTTTGCTGTCCATAAAAATATAATTCATTTAACATGTTGAGTTTCTGAATTTAATTAAAAGTCTGGCCCTAATACAAATATTTTGGGTTCACTGGAAAGACATTTTAGTTTTAACCCCGTCCAGAACCTCTGGGCAGGTCAACCAAAAGTCAAACTCTAGGAAGTGAAAGTGTGTCCGGCTGCATTACACACATATTAACATGGAATGCAAATCTATTGCTGCTTTGCATAAACTTGATATAATTCATAATAAACCTTGTGAGACTTATTAAATATTAAATATTTTATACCAGAGAAACATAATAAAACATGACTATGCATTATAGCAAAGAAATACAGTCAGACTAAAAATAAATTTTAAAAGATTCAGGCAGAAACTTCAAGTGACACTTTGTACTTTCTGAAGTTTAAAAGGCTCCATCTCCTCCTCCCTTCGCACAACCTCCCTCCCAGATGACTGCTGTTCCCCTGAAAGTGCAGTTTGACTCACAGCAGAGGGAGATGATGCACATGGCGTGGAGTTTGTTCTCGGAGCGGATATACGAGCGCATGCAGATGACAAAGATGTTGCCAAAGCATGTGGTGGCAGAGACAACCCAGACAAAAACCCTCAGGACGATGTTGGCCAGCAGGTCCTCAAAAGACGAGATGCCATCTGTGTTGGGCTTGCAGCTGCGCACGTGAGGGGCATAGCCGCAGTACTGGAACTTCTTGAAATAGCTAAGAAAACAGATAAAACAACATCAAAAAGCAATCTAATGCTAGTGCATGGGGTGTGTGTTTACTTGCAGCCTGCAGTGGTTTATCCACAATATTACCCTTACTGTCTATTTGTGCATTTAAAGTGGAAGATAATGAAAAACAGAAGGACAGTGATCTCATTTCTGTCAGACTGTGCAGTTCAGGAGGTGGAAGACTTACTTAAAAAACCTATTTGGATTAAAACTGGGCCTTTTGTTCTTATAAACTCTTGTTGGAGGAAGCCGACAGAGATTTAACGTCAGTTATTTATCAAGACTAAAAGAACTGAAACCCAACCAAGCGTTTGGCTTTGGGTTAATTTACTTTTAGATTTGGGGCTCTGCTTTCTTCACAGTGTCACTTTGGCATGAATGGTAACTAGAAAAATGGCCTAAATGGAAAGCAAAAAAAAAAAAAAATCAATGATTACCTCTCAGATCCTCAAATGACTCAATTTGGATTATTGATTGAAACTATTTTTTTTAAAACAATGCAGAGTTCTGTATATAATGCAATTAATATTATAGTTAGTGTGCAAGTATTGGCAGAACGAATTGGTCCACATTTTGTAAAGTTACAAACCCAAATTTCAATGTTCCTTAACATTTTAGAACGTAAGCCAAGTTTGACTTGACCTGTCCGTTGTGTTCTGGTTGTTCTCTAATGATCTCTAACAAACCAGTGAGGCCTTCACAGAACAGTCAGATTTACACTCAGATTACATTACATAGGCAACTGGTTGGGAAAAGTTTTATTTATGGCTAAGAGGGCTGAAAACATGCTTCATTTTTTTAACAACCCACGTGTCTTTTTATTTTTTTATTGTTTACTGCTCTGTGTTGGTCTTATACATAAAATATAATTTAAATACATTAAAGTTTGAGATTACATGTCGAAATGCCAAAAGTTTCAAGAACTTGACTGCATCATTATAGGAGATAAACTGTTGCCATTTTAGCCCAAATATTCACTCATTTCAATTGAAGGTGGGCAACGTTCAGGATGGAGGTCGAACGTTCAACCAGGGAAAAATTAAAAATAAAACTACTAAAGTTTTGTCACCAAGTGATGCAACAATATGTAAATTTGAGTTAGTATTAATATGTGATGTTAATATTTCTGTTGTGTCCGATACCTTTTCTATATAGTGAGAACAACCCATAATGCACTGCTTCACCATCATTGACACATGACCAAAAAACTGAACAGAACATCATTTATTGAAATTGAAGTTTTATATTCAGACGATGTGGTAAAAAAATGAAGAAAAGTCAAACCCGATGTATTGTGCACTTCTACTTTGTTCCCATGTTTTGCTGCTTTTTATAGGTCAGTTTATGGAGTCAAATCTGTTGAAAAATTATAGAAATTGTATATTTGGAAGCAGATTATAGTCAGGCTGGTTAATCTATGAGAGATAAACACACACACACGCACACACACACACACACACACACACACACACACACACACACACACACACACACACACACACACACACACACACACACGTGCACACGCACGTATGCCCAGACAATGTAACTTTCCACAGCATAAAAACTGTTTGTCATGAAGATATGAAATTGTTTTTCAGTGTTTGGTGCTACAAAATTACCTTTTAATTTACTTGCCATAGTTTGGGGCTAAACCCCTTTTTACTAAAATAAACCAGATCACCATCCTTCTTAACGTTAATGGTATTTGTTTAGCCCACTTGAATAAAAACGAAAAACTACAACTAAAAAAAAGAAGTAAAAAAGGAACTTATTCCTTCCACGAATTCATGAATTATGTATCTTTGCCCTCTGAGAAGTTGGCTCACCTTAAAGCTGGTTTAATTATCTCCCAGATGGATTTAAAGCTGAGCCCCAGTAAGTATAGCCTGTGACTCGGTCTTATCAGTACATTATGTGTGAAAAAATGAAGGTCTCCACAGAGCATGATAATGTTGTACTTACATGTGAGTCAAGTATCTGAGAGGTTCAAACATCCTTCGCTGTATGTTATCAATTTCTATTCCCTCTATGCTCCTGAGAGACATAAAAACATTTCGTTACAAATTCTGAAAAGTGAAATACAGACCTGTGAAAAAGAATCTGCTCCTATGGACTTCCTCTGTCTAAGCTGTTCTTGTTAAACTCCAAGTGTTTCAGATCAAAAAATTTTATTATCAATAATAGATTAAAGAAAGCATGTTTCAAATCTTTGCTTTTTGAGCCATTTGGAGGTGAATTTGTGTTGTGCTCTGGATTATTATCCTGCTTCATGACCAAAGTGTCCCTACAATCCTTTAGCAATTTATGCTAGAGAAATAATGAATTGTTTAATCACTTATTGAAAATTGTCCAGACCCTGAAGCAGGAATATGGCCCCAACCATCACTCTACCACTACCATGTTTTACCGCTGACATGATGCTCTTTTTCTGAAATGATGGGTTAGATTTACACCCGATACATCTGGGCACACACTTCGTAAAACTGTGTGAGAATTTGGGTTTTTCTGGTCTTTTTGCCGAGCCTTTTTCTTACTGTTAAACTTTTTTCTATTTGGCATGTCACAGCAGACATGTTTGCAGATGTTAAACATCATAACATACTTCATTACATTTTCAAAAGCGGATACAAAGCGGTTGTTGTCCTTAAATCTGCAACAATAAAGATTAGTGGTCAGCGTCAAGAACAGGAGAACCGATACTTACAAAGACTTCAGTTTATGTAACTTGTCAAAGTGATCCATTTGAAGCTCCACGATGGGATTGTAGGATATGTTTCTACAACATAAGATTAAAAACACACACACACACACACACACAATATTAAATATAGATGCCACTGATCCTTGATCTCACACTACAGATAAATCCTGCAGAGATTACATATCAGACATCAGCGTTTCATCTCAATAACATGTTTTTCTGTTTCTTTTTAAGTCCTACATGTTTTCCTTCCAATCAAGCTGTCAAAACGATTCAGCAGCAAAAGCTGGACTCGTCCTCTTTTGTTTGTCTCTGCATAACAGCTCGATATAAACCTATTATGCTGTTAACAATCTAACTTCTGCTCAACTATTTTTAAGTAATAAATACATAAAATCTTTGTGCAAGCGTAAAAACGTTACTTTTCATACTTTATATGTCTGATTTAATTATAATGAAATAAACTAATATACTAAATCCAATTAAATTTGAGTTTTGTGCAATCTGATTTTTGAAGACATGTAAACAGACTCAGAACTGCAGGAATCCAAAGTTAAACCAAAATCTGTTTACTGTCGTGTTTGATGAAGAACTCACAGTTGGAGCAAATCCTCCAGTAAGACAAATAGATTTGGAGGTATGGCCACCAGTCTGTTGTTGGACAGATCCCTGTGCAGAGACACAAGCACATAAGCATTAGACAAACAAACTCATTCAGAATCAAAAGACTGTTCTAATTTTGCTGATCTTTTTATAGAACATTGTGGGTTTCCAAACTATTTTCTTCTGATATACAGAATATGAATAACAGAGACTTGGCCAATTGACATGCAGAGAAAAACAGGCACAACCCTGTACTTTTTTTCTTTACATCTGTCTATTATTTGTAGAAATTATAAAAATACAAAAGCAACTTTTTAAAAATAAAAATAAAATAAAAACATGAAATCCAGTTATTATTGTAAGATTTTACTCAGGAACAATCAAAGGTTCAAGTATGAGCAAAAAAATAAATAAACTCAATTTAGTTGTCTTTTTTTAAAACAAATTTTTAAAATAACACAAAAAAAGGGCAAGGAAAAAAAACTTAACACCTCATTTCAATAAAAATAGTTCACAACCTGTCCAATAAGAAATCCTGTCAGTAGACATTATGACTCTTGTGGGTCATTTTCATACACAAAGTGGAAACTAAAGTAGCTAGTCGTCTTCTTATGTCTGTAAGAAATACTAAACTCCTATCAGACACAGCTGAGTGTCCTTTTTAGTACATTAGAGTTTCTAAGTGCTCTAAGTAGAATGACCCTGGAGTTCTTTTATTCCTTGAAGAGCTCTCATCTTCCATCCAAAACCTTCTTCAGTTCTCAATGTGATTGGGAGTAAGACCTATTCGTGCTGTAGTCGCACCATTTGGATCATTAAGGACACAAGTTGCCAGTTCTGCTCGCCGTTTTTGTCCAGTACTTGAGTCCATGTTATGGTGTAAGCAGTGTTTTAATGTTACATCATAATTTATCTTCATTCTTTGAAGTTTTTGTAATGATTATTTATTGTTATAGCAATTTACAGTTCAATGCATGTAATTAAAAAACATTGATAAAAAACTAAAACTGACTTTTTTTCCCAGCAGCCAGAGCTGCAAGATTGATTCTCTCTATTTTTCACGTTTCTGATTAAATAACCAACAGCCATTATAAACACTTTGTATGTTTAATAAAGTTGACAAAATACATTCTTAGAGTTTGCAGAAATGTGTTTAATTATGTTGTGAGTACAACAGAATAAATAAAGTCATGCAAAATGTATCTGGCTTTTGGCTACAGAGTCTAGAAGAAACAAAACAACTTTGGTTATTTTGCTTTGATGGGATTTAGCGATAATTAAAGAGGCATGGAAGACCTTATCTTGGACAAAAGGATACAAAACAGTATTTGCAAAGAGGAAAAAAAGAATAAAGAGCTTGACGTTATCTAAAATATTTCCCACTAAGTTAATTTATTCCAAAGTCTCAAAGTCAAACCCAAACAGTTGGATTCTTAAGGAATTAGCCTGAAGCTTTCACAGCTTAGACAAAGAAGGTGTGTCTGATGTTACAATAACGGCGTCAGCGTTCAAATTTTTACAGATGACACATTTCTGTCCCTCAAATATCCAGCAAGGAAAAATAAAAGCTTCAATTACCCCCTTGCTGTTAAATGTCTGCAGCCTGTTTTTTATATTTCAGGCAAGACAAAAAGTGTCACAGTGATCTTGAGATATGACCAACTAATTTTAAGTAGTTCAGCCTTTAATCCAAAGCGACATTATTGCAAAATTTAAGGAGATTTCCCTCAGTGTGTTCAGGAGAATGAGAGCAGACAATATGTTGCCTCTGGCTATCGAAGTTACAGCTAGAGGAGCATAAAAGATTCACAGGTCCCTGGAACAGGAGATGCTAAAACTCATGAGGCATTTATCAGCTTTGTACAGGCAACAGTGAGGCACAGAAAATGAAAGGAACATACAGTTGGGAGGATGCTATGAAGATAAATGCAAGAGGGCACTTTTCAAAACTCAAGAGGGAGACAGGATCTGAAGTAAAAGGTTCACATCTGTGGTTATAAGCCAGAAATATACAAACAACAGGAGTGGAATGGTTTCCTCTGTACTGAAGCAGGTCAAATAATAACCAGTCTGAAAAGTAAAACAGTAGATACTTGGTATAATACTGGCTGTAAAGGTTAAATATGCTCAATTTAGAGGAGCATCTCAATAAATCACAATAGTTTAGAAAGCTAATTCATTTAATTTCCTTCATTATTCAAAAAGTGAAAATCATGTTTTCTTACACACTGAAAAACAGAGTTAAGTTCTTTTACAGCTAACAAAAACACACAATCACATGCTAGGAAAGTTTAGATTAATAAAATAATATTTATCCAAGATGGCATCCAGGATGTTTACTACTTCACTGTTACAAAGACAAGAAACATTACTGAGGTTTCTTTGTTCAAATGTTTTTTTTAATGTATTTTTGTACTTTTTCTGTCATGTCAGGTTTGTAAATGAAAATTGTTTTCCAACATTCTACCTGGTAAACTGAAATATTAAACAATACCCTAAACTTCCTTGAGCTATGAATTGATTGCCTTCATTTTATCCTGTATTAATTACAGTAATTTATGCAAAAGAAGTTTTGACCAAGCAGTGAGTGTAAATAGTCTGTAGTTCAGGGTAAAACATTTTAGTAGGATCCCATTTCAGAACAAAATGTTTTTTGTAATATTACAAAGTTCAGAAGCTGCATGTAAGCCATAATGATTTAAATTAAGATAAATAAAAACTTGTGTGATTGACCCTATATAAATATATTTTCAATCTAACTGATTAAATAAAATAAACTTTTTAATTAAATATTAATGTATTCAAATTGACCTGGATGTAAGAAGAAACTTCTTTTGTGACATATTTTGTGCATTATTTTTGAGGAGGTATAAAGTACATCACTGGAATGAAAATGGCCTCTGATGAGTTATTGTTTATTTTTTTACTTTGTTTTTCAGTTGGAAAAACTATACTCCAGGAAAAGTCATGAACTCAATGAAAAACAGAAAAAATATCCTCCGGGGTTCAGGCATTTGGAGAAAATGAAATAAAAACATTACATGTACTTTGTGAGAAACTTTGTGACAGTTAAGAAAGTTAGTGAAGGAGAACAAATGTGTAGTTCTAGAAACAAAAAAGGTCAAGAGTTCATAATCAAAATAATCTTCCTGTAGAGAAAAGAAATGCTCTTAAAATGGGAACATTAGCTGAAATATATATCACAGTGGCAAAAACATTTCAAAGGAACAAACTAATGCGCCCCAACAAAGTTACTAATCTAAACGATCGTATTCAGCCTCAATTTAACTGCAAGTAGTACAAAGCAGTCATGAGTTTGTTCAATGAAGCCTCCATCATAACTGTGAGATCATTAGACATAGTGAAATCTTTCCCTTAACATTTGCTCTCTCTCCTTCAGAACGAACTTTCCCCTTGATGATCACACACTCCTTCAAACACTCCATCAATGTTTTGATGATGTCCTTGGAACTGGACGACACAATATGTGACGCTTTTCAAGGTGATCCACATGTTAACGTGCTTCATTCAGCCTTTTTCTCAAAAGCAACTCAAACTTTGTCTCTTTTTATTTTGGGAATAGTTTCTCTGTGCGATTTGAAAATAAAGTAAATGAGGAAAGGAACTTACAACTCTCCGAGCTTTTGGAGGACTGAGAATGCTTGTTCGTGTATGTAGCTGATCCTGTTTCGCTGCAACACCCTGGGAAAAGTCAATAAACACTGAATTACTCCGCTGTTCCTCGACCCTCTTCCTGCCGTTTAATGAATAGCCTGTATTGACTTCATGCTCTGGCTACAAGGTGGCTTCAGTTTTAAGTGAATCTGGGTAGGATTTGCAAGCTTAAGTCAGAAGTAAATATTTTGAGAGCAAATCTTTGCCTTAATTAAATTATGCAAATTTACACTTACAGAACTGTCAACATGGTGCATGAATGGAGAGAAGCATTTCCAATTTTTTCAATTAGATTTCCCTCCAAGTCCCTGCAAGGACATGTTTAGGAAAACACACACATACAGAGGATAGATACACACACAGAAAGAATAAACCCATCAAAGGTGTTGTCACTTTTATGAGAGGACAGTTTGTGATATTTTCTGACATCCCACTTACAGCCAGTTCAGTCTGGGCATTTCCCGGCAGATGTCATCCAACTTTGCCAGGGAGTTGTTCAACAAAACCCTGTCAATCAGAGACAAAAAGAAACACAGTGTCGCTCATTTCTTCTTCAAGTTCAAACACTTTTACTCTTAACAGGGGAAGAACAACTCTAACAACAACAACTTCAAAAAAACATGAGATGAAAGTAAAAGACCAAATATATAATGTAAGGGCAGAAACTCACAGTAAAACAAGAGAGTTCAGTCCTGAAAATGTCATGGCAGATATCTGATGGATATTATTGTTTTCCAGGATCCTGGAAAGACAAACAGGATATTGTTTCCTCCTTATTTTCCGATCATTGATTGGATAAAACCGCCTCAGTAGAGATACGTGTGATGTGTAATATAACACTGAGAGGAGGATGAGAGGAAAAAGGAAACAAAGGAACATAACAGCTGCTGACTCACAGCCACTCCAGCTTGTGCAGGTCCTTGAACACTCCTGGCATCAATACTATTATCTTGTTGTAACTCAAGTACCTGAAAAAAATAAAATAAAATGTTACCTTACTCTGTATAAATGACACATGAAACTAACAAGCAAAGCTAAGCCTGTGTTAAGCGTCAGTCAGAAGCTCATACTTAGTCATTAGCGTTTTGCTAACTTTGAAAATGTTTAGCAC
Source organism: Micropoecilia bifurca (assembly GCA_903067075.1). Taxonomy (NCBI): domain Eukaryota; kingdom Metazoa; phylum Chordata; class Actinopteri; order Cyprinodontiformes; family Poeciliidae; genus Micropoecilia; species Micropoecilia bifurca. Next base: position 82,329 of record CAEGAF010135430.1, on the reverse strand, counting down.
ACGTAGCTTCCAATAAATACATTTTTTATAAAGTTAATTTCTAAAACACTAATTTACTTGGTTGTTTTATGAACTTTTAGTTGAATAAAAGTCAACACCTGTGTTGAATGTTTGGTTAAGAATTATTCAAGTAGTTTGGGGGAATATGTGGGTGAAGACTATTTACCGCAGTTTTCTCTCCTCTTCTCATGTTCTCTCTTAAAAAAACAATATTGAGCAAGAGACCAGTCCAAACAAATGTGGCAGAGAAGAATACAACACTTCCAAACAACCAGAGGTGATCAAGAAGCAGGACCAACAACAGATTTAGAAAAACAATGAAACAGCTCCAGCTTTACATCACCTGACATTCAGCTCTCCTTGTGTAGGAAGCTACAAATATCAGTCAGTCTGAAAGGTCAGTTTTGGAGGAAAAGTTTTTTTCTTGTTTTGCACCCTCTCAGTCCTTGCTGAATAACTCAACTCTCTGCGGACAGTGATACTGCTGCCTAGTTTATGAGAGACTTGGTGAGTCTTGGATTGCTTCAATCATTCAAACCAATTTTCTTCCAGATTAGGCTGAGATTTTAGGTCACATGGGTAAAAATTCAATAAAATCTGCTGTTACAAAGGAACAATGATGGACAAATTATGTTTTATTGAAGGGTTCAGAATGGCTCTGGCCTCACACTATAGACAAATATGGACTATAATTAAAGTCAGGTCTGTGCCAGACAAAAGCAATCATTTAAACAAGTTCTTCCAACTCGCCCAGAGCATGTTGTCAAGGCAAAGCTACTTAATAGACATTTACTTAAATGTTACTGAAGATTAATATACACACTTCAGTCTGTCTGCATGAAGGAATTTGGAAGACATTGTGACGCTACTTCCTATGTTTAAAATAATTCAAATTTCTTTTTTTTCACATTAAGTATGAAAAAGAACTGCTCAAATGAAGCCATAAAAGTCTAAATGTGCATGACATGCATGAATATGATAAATGTTTGTTAAGGTCTAACCAGAACTGTATTATAAATATTACAACTGTGATGTTTTACCCAAACCTTCAAATTATTTTTATCATTCCCATCCTGTATATGGTACATTGACAATATTGACTACTTCCCAGTCATCGGAGATGTTTTTTAGTCTTGATCTCTATATTACATGAATAAGGTTTTGCATGGCTAAAGAGCAGAAAGCAGCAGATCAAATGGGTAATAAAAAGAAGGATGTCATTTTCTGAGAGAAAGATACATTTAATAAAGCAATAATTTCTGGCCTCTGTGGCCTATTCAAAGACATGTCAAAGTGAGATACAAAAAAATGAAATGATAGGTGGAGAGAATTTACATATTGATAGGTTATTGCAGGTTTACAGCATATTTTTGTTAAGTCAGATTTCTGTAAAGTTGTCCAGGTTATCTTCAAATCCCCTTGGATTTGACACGGAGTGTTTTATCAATGTCATCCTCCTCCCGGGGGGGGCAGGTCGAAACGTTAGGTCCTGCACACCATGGTTGAAAATAGCATGCAGTATTACAGATGTGTGATTTGTGTGACTATGAAATCTTATTGAAAAGGTCACATTAAGGTGTCTTCAAACTTTGATAAAATATGACATTCCAAGTTAGTTCAAAGGTGCTGAATTTATTTTAGAATGTTTTATAATGACAGAAATAATTTTAAAAATAAGCTGTGAGAATCTGGGTAAAGTGGAAACAAAGTTTTTACCAGCAAATGACATCTAGAAAATAGAGTTAAGTTTGCTGGTTCTACTGATCTAAAACAGTTAAAGTTCAATGATTGTGTCTTTTTCAGCATATCTAAATTTGTTATAGATTTGTTTCAATTTCTGTTGTTTTTGTCTTGGTAAAACATTACATTTTTCTTCACGGCCTTTACATATTAAATAACTAATAAAGCCCTGCAGTAAACGTGCAGTACTGGAGCTCCAAAACTCTTGGACCATTATTTCTTGAGGGATTTCGCTATAGCTGGCTACTCTTTGTAGTCTGGAATAGTTTTCAGTAATTTCCCTGCTCTGCTCCAGCCTCTCAGTTTTCTCCTCTTTGAACACCAGCCAGCTTTGCTCCTCCCTTACCCGCCTCCCTATCTCTGTGAAAGCCAGCCTGTGTCGGCTCTGCTCATTCATCTACAGCCACCAGAAAGTAAACTCTGCACCAGTTCAGATTTTGGCATCCTGTTCTGACACTTTGACTCACAGAAAATCTCTCCAACTCAAACTGGCTGCAGCGCTTCACCTTCAGTTCTTCTTAGTGATGGCATTTTTCAAACAATCAAACCTTTTTGGAGGTGCTTAGTTAAATTTACACACATCTAAAACTTAAAGTCATCCTGAAAGGTTAATATTTGTTTGTCAAGATGATGACTTTGTGTTTATCTCATAGTTTGAGCATATGAGTTACAGAGTCATAGAAAAACATAATAATGTTTATTTCTATTTCAGAAAAAAATCTTTTTAAAAAACAAAATTCACTTTTTTAAGTTATAACATCATTTTATGCTCCAGTTCTGACCAGTATTGTTACTGGTAATAAGCAACTAATCAATTAATCACATGTTAAATTAAAATGAGCTCAATAACGTCCATTCTTATGTTTAATAATTTTGAAGGAGAATTTTGTTTTATTTATTGCTCCGTTTTTTGTGGTTTTTATTTACGTTTTATTTTTTTGCTTTTCATTAAACCTGCTGTAAATGTAGCATGCGTTTTAATAATAAGGGTTTATTCGTGCTAATGTGCTTCATAAGTCATTATCTACTGGACACCGTCTCTCAATGAAGTCATTTAGTTTGATCAACTTTCATTTATTTACTTACAAAGCCATTCAAGTTTATACTCCCACCTGCTTTACTTGACCATTAGCATTTATTCATTCACAATCATGGCTCACATTATCAGAACCATACAGAGTTGGTAATATCTGCTCTCTGCTCTCATGCAAGTTACAACTAAAACATGCTTCAGCACTTTTTATTTATCGTTTTTATTGAATAAATAAAAAAACTAAAATATACATTTTGATATACAGTCAACATTCAGTTTTGTTTATTTTGCACAAACACTGACAGGAAAAAAAGATGTACATCTTCAGATGTACAGTCACAGAGTACATTAAAGTAAAAACAACATATTTCCTTCCAGAAAAAAGTTCCACCATCATACTGCTGACATCAGCAGTTTGTTGAAAAAGTGTTTTGAACAGAATATGCTGTTTTGGTGGCTGTGCCATTGTCTTCTCTCCTTACTGCATTAAACCTCTTCAGCTTTTCCCCAGTAGCTGAATCTGTGGAGGAAGCAGGAGCGGCTCACGCCACACTCAACTATGTTATAATTAAGTGGTACATATTTATCCAGAACCCGCTGTTAGAAATATCGTTTTTGGCAAGAAAATCTGATTGTGAGTGCAGAACCTATTTGGTCAAAGAAGTGCTTTAACTATAGCCCATATAGCTGCTTTTATTTAGCTGCCCTTCATATCAAAACTTCAGAAAAGTTAGGAATATCAATAAATAGTATGTTAGAACTAGAATAAAAAGGAGTTCATGTCTCCTACCTGTGATATTTAATTCTTCTACCTCCCAGGAATCAGAGCTGCCAAGCTACTGTGGTCATGTTTTATGAAATAAGAGTTTGATTTTAATCCAAAAGGAATGTTTTCTCACACAAACATTTATGATCTGAGGTTAGAATCAGAATAGTGACAGAGCTGCCAAAAGTTACAATACACATCTAGTAATTAGAAAAAACTATTACTTTACTCACAGTCTTGTCAGATTATGAAGCCCTCTGAATGCATCAGGATTCACATCTTGAATATTGTTGTGCTGTAGATATCTACAAAAGAGGCACAGAAACTTCAGGCTGATGAATTAATGAGCAAACAGGCACGTTGCCAAAATATGGTTGGGCTGACAAAAAAATCTGCTTATATACAATGAGGGCTAAATTTGGAGGTAACATCGTAGTGTTATTGGACATTGGTATTATATTTTACTGTCTAACAGCTGTTCAGTCATCTTGTTTATGTAAACATAATAGACATTTATATCTATTTAAATCCACAATCCCAACAATGCCAAACATGCTCTGGCAAAGGATTAGACTTGTCTTCACAGTGACACTGTGAAAGCTTGATAAACAGCACAAGTCAGTGGCAAAAACATCCACATGCATGGCAGAACAATCCACACTGCCAGCAAGCCCAACAGCCTTATAACGTCTGCAGCTACGTCTCCTGCACAGGGTTTGTGTAACTTTCTGTGTATGTGGAGAGAGAATGATGGAAACTCACAGTTTCTGAAGGCTTTGATAGTTAAAGAATCCTTTTGCTTTCAGCCGGTGAAGTCTGTTTCTTTGTAAGGACCTGAGAAATAGGAAGGAATTATGATCATGTTAGTGTGCAGACCACTTTATAGTTATCATTAAAAATTATTAAAATAATTAAAGCCAAACTATTAATCAGCAGGATTTTTTTCTACATTGTGTTATGTAGCAGCTGCAAACTTCAACATATTTAATAGGATTTTATGTGTCAAACCAGCACAAAGTAATGTATGTCAGCAAAGTGGAAGGAAATGATGCATTATTTAGAAAATCCTTTGCAGTAACAAATGCAAAAGACAAATGCATCCATCCTCCCTGAGTAAATGCAGAGTAGAACCATAATTTCCATGTCTTTTATAGTATTTCTCTACCAGCTTTGCCAGCTAGACAACATTTTTGCCCATCTTTGTGAAATGGCTCAGTTCCAGTCAGATTGGATTTAGCTCTAGACTTTGACTAAGCCCCTGAAATACAGGAATAAGCTGTGACCTAAGCCATCCCATTGTAGCTGTGGTTGTACATGTAAGGTAATTTCTCTGTGGAAAGATGGACCTCAATTCAAACGTCTGAATACAAAGGCCAGCTTTGTAAAACATTTGAAAACCGTGTTTCATTTTTCCTTCCAGAATTAGTCACTGTTTTGAGTTGGTCTTTGACATAAAATTAAAATAGTTCTTGCATTATAAAAACCATTAAAATGCCTCACATAAATGATCTTTTTCCATCTCCATTTGCAAAAGATGAAATTTTCATTCCACATTCTTAACATAATTTTGCCTTTTTCTAATGTGTGCTTTGTTCTTTTAGAATGTACTTATTTTTATTGAACTCAAGTCAAGGCAAATAACAGACAAAGTTTCAAATGATTTATCACACAAACACCAAAGGAAGCCTGATGAATAATATATATTTTAAAATCTTTTCACACTTGGTCAGCAGTTAGAAAATTAAAACCATAAACATGCTGCACCAGTCAAGCAGCTGATCCATCTTACAAAATCAGTTTTATCAAGAGACTCCAAATCTTCCAGTTGATTCTGTTGTTGCTTCCAAACCTTTGAATGGATCAGAATGTTAGTAAAGTGTAATTTCATCACTTTTGGATGTGTTCACTTATGGACTCTGGGGAAATTATAACACAATCTTCTTTGCTCTTCTGTTCTGGTAAGCTGCAGAATTTAAGCTGACAGTCAAACACAGAATCTTGACTTTTCCACACACTGACCACCAACATGCATGTTTCATAAAGGACAGAAAGGGAAGTAATTTATCAGACGTGACTAGGACTCCACTTTAAACATTTTATTTTTTCAATTTCCAATGCAACACAATATTTCTCCACTATTTTATACAACAATTTATCTGTATGATGTTGTTTGACAAAAAAAAGGCAAAAAAAAGGACAGTTTGTTCGCCAGCTTTTAGCTTAACTCCAAACGAGTTATTATTTGTTTCTGCTTAGGTTTTTTTCACTTCAAAATATGGTTTATACATGGGATTTTCTGCATTGGTGATGAATGGACAAAGACATATGCTCCATTGCTTTTGGCTGCGTTCAACATCTGCTATGATGTGAGACAAGGCCAGCTGGAGAGCTGCTTATATCCTGGAGTTACACACTCTGCTTTTCAGAAACCCAACAAATGTTGAAAGAGGAGTTTACACACTTGAGCTGAAAAAAATTTCACAGATTCACAGTTTTGTTGAAAACATTCAGAGTGCAACAGCACAGCGAGATCAACTGCTGTTTATGGCAGAAGTACATATTTTAGCACCAGTAGGTGTAGAGCAATTGAAAATCAACAGAGCAGATGTGCATGGTGCCGATTCTGCATGATAAAATCATTAATTTAAAAGGGGTGTGTTTAAAATACCAGGATTACAGAGCTCAATCAGTGAAGCCATTCATTCTGTGAAACAGCAGGGGTCAAACAAGTGGCTCTCGTTTCAGGGTGAAGGCAGAACTTGCTGGTTATAACACATTCCTCTCTGAACACTTGAATAAAATTGGTTCTTCCATATATAATTCAGAACTAAAGCAGTGCTTAATTAAAAAAGGGTTTGGAGACGGAAAAACATTAAAAAAAAGTGTTGAACATGAGAGCATTCCCAGATAAAATGATCTTAAAAAAGCAGAAACTAAGTAGGGCTGGGAGTTTTTTTACTGTGTCATGATTCGACTTGATTCCGATTTTTGGTGCCACAATTTAATAAAATCATTATTCATTTAAAAACTATTATTCATAATGATTTCTGCTTAAATCTATAAGCATGTGAAGGATCATCATAGTCATTCTGCTCTGCGAAGCATAATGACCAACTGAGACATTAAAGTGTCTTATTTGCATTTACTAAGTTCTGAATAATATTCAGAGCTTATATGGAAAATATGGAATTATTCTCTCCCTGTATCCTCTGTTTTGCTGCAAAATCGATTCACATGAGAATCGGGATTCTTGTGTGAATCAGTTTTTTTGCACAAAACTAAACCACAAAGTCTAGAAAGAAAATGGAAAACTAGCATTCATACAAACACTTAACCAATGATGAGCTCCAGCGTGGTTAAAGATCTACAGTTACATGTGTAGATCTTTAACCACTGCAACAATTAGGAGATGAAAATGTAAAGTCAAGCCTGCCAGAACCCCTTATGCACCTTTATTGATGAAAGAACAACCCAAATATGTTACCGTTTGTTTATGAACACACTGACCAACTTTAACAAAAATGGTCCAACATTTCATGAGCCGATAAAAGCAAAATTCTTTGACCACTTTAAGGTTTAGATGTTTGAGATGGAAAAACAGATACTGATTTATGTATCGGTAGGTTTTTACTCATGTTTACAGTTTCCAACCCATTTATATGAAAATCAGAGCCATAATTTTACTCAGTTAAAACAAATAATAGGTTGCTGTAATTTTGAACATAAATACAGGTCTGGTGAAACTACAGAAAAGATACTCATCTGCTGGGAAAGTCTGATGAATGAAATCAGTGAGATTTGAAAGCTGAAAGAATCAACAGAGCAATATTGTGTCATTACAAAGATATGGGAGTGGAGGTACAATCTGAACTTAAATTACTCTCATCTCAGCCTTTACAGTCTAACTGTGTAGTGGCGTAGACTTCAGGGCAAGTGACACATGGAGGTTATTACAGAGAAACGATGTACAACCTCCTGATATCAGAAAAATTGTCTTTTCTTTTAGTAGGTGGTACAATTAGTTAAACCCAACAAGAAGGATACAACACACAATAATAAAAACAAAAGCCAACATGGAAAAGATGCTGAGCAAATTCATTTGAGTATCTTATCCTGATCACCATGACAACCTATTTATAAGCAGAAGATTTGGCAGGTCTGCAGCTGCCTTAAAACACTGCCATGAGGAAAGACATCAGCAGTGACATTTAGGAAGCAATTGTTTCTGGGAGAATTATGAATTCAATTTCAAATAATCTGAAGTCCATCAGTGACACAGTGACATAGATTATTTATAAGTGGAAGCCATTAGAGACAGCCGCCAATCTTCTCCAAAGTGGACATGCCAGCAAAGTCACCCCAAGGTCAGACAAGCAACATGACAAAAACTCAGCAGCTGTAGTTCCCTCCAAAAGTCTTATTTCTCTTTTATTCTTTTTCACATTTTGTAGCAAAGTATACTTTATTTGAATTTTATGACAGATTTACATAAAGTAGCCCAAAATTATAAATTTACATTTACTGAGGTTAAATTAAACCGCTTCATTTAGGTGACTTCTGAAGGTAAGAGGTTTGGCTGGATTTTATGTAGACTAAATAGACACAACACACTTTTCAAACTTTTAATTGTAAAATAAATTGTTGAAAACATGCATGTTTTACCTTTCATTTCACAATTACATGCTACTTTCAAAAGTTTCTAAAGATTTGGAGTAATAAAGTGAAATAGTCCAAAGGACGGACGTAACCAAAGTGGAGAACTCCACGTTTGGATAAAGCTAAACACAGTAAACACCCGACTCCGACAGTCAGTCATGATGTGCCGCCACACTATCAGGGTACTTTGCAGTCATCATGGATTCCTCTGTATGGTAAAATATTCTGGGGTCAACTCAGGTCACCTATCTGCCAGCTTGAGCTCAGGCTCAAACTGCTTTACCAACAGAACAATGATCCTAAACACAGCAGCAACTTTGAAACAGAATGGCTGAAAAAATGATCCAGTCAAGTTTCTGACCTAATCTTGAAATCCTGGAGTGGGACCTTAAGTGAGCAGAGCAACAAACACATGAAGACTTCAACTTTCCAGCCTCCACACAGTCATAACAGAAGGATAAAATCATACAGATACTTTGATGTTGTTGCCAATGTGATTATTTAAGTGACTGGATAATTATTTTACACTTTTCCTTTTTTGTCGTTTAACTACAGTGTGGAATCTGCTGTGTTTTGTCCACTTCAGACTAAATTTATAAATCATTTTTAGTCAGTCTGCTCATCACCTCCTTGTTCCACTGATTTTTATTTCCCTTCAATGCTCCATCTTGGATTTCTCCCATTGAGGTTGATTTCTTTAGGCAAATCTATGAACAAAAGGAGTTTCTGTGAACAATTGATGTTGATTTCTTGCGCTGTTTTCAAAGTGCAATCTGTCTATAGGGCTGTAGTTTGGAAATGGAAGAAGAGGAAGTAAATGAAGCCATTCAGTCCGTGTTGTTCGCACTTCCAAATACTGAGCTATTAAAATTGGAGGACGGGAAACATTTAAAACATTTTAGCTGCAAAGCTTCATTGAGCTATAGTGCATTACATACGTCATGGCCAAAAGCAATTAGGTAAAATCAGGTCCAATTGTCTAAAACTTCAACAGAGTCCACACCTCCAACAAGCAATCATTTCTCAATAAGGGGCTGATTCTTAGCAGACCAAACTTTAGTTTGATTTGTAAAACCCTAAATCTAAAACTGTGTGTGTGTATTTTTTTCAGATAACTGAACTGATCATGTTTAGCTTCCTCTCCACTGAAACTGTTAAATGCTCAAAAAATATATTTTTATATGATATGAATATCAACTAAGAACGTGCAATTGTGGTTAATTTAGTTGACAGGGTAACATAATTTTCTCTATTACGCAATAGAAAAAGTGAAAACACGTGTCAAGGTAAGGCTTCACTTCTTTGTTTTTGAGTACGTTCTTCAACGACAGGCCCTCACCTTTTTCCCCAACATGGGGTCCTTGAGGGCAGACATCCATGACAACACTTCCAATAAGAAATGACAGTGAAAGCTTTTGATGAATGACTTGTTGAGCTTTATGAAGCTGAAAAAAGGCCGTCCCTAAAACAGAAGGGGTTATTTTCTACTCACATCACGGTGACATTTATCGCCACTACAGGGATTTCTCTTAGCTGAGCGCTGTCACAGTCCAGCTCCAGGTCTCGGCACTGGCAGAGCTCAGGAACGGCGCCCAGCACTGCGACACGGGGGACAGGGGCGGGAAAAGGACATCAGGGGACATGTCAATCAAATGGTCATCCTCCCTGCAGAGCTATGAGTGGAGCTGCTGGCAGGAATGACAACCTGCTGAAGAATGAAAGGTTACAGATTAAACCACCAGGAGAGGGAAAAAGTAAAGCAGAGTTTTATAAAAAAAAATGACTTAATTATAAGGTTAACCCAGCTTTTATAAACAATTACAATTTGGATCTGACCTTTTAAATATGGAAGATGGTATTTACTAAAACAGAATATTTATTTATCTCTGTGGGTAAAAATCCATCACACCTGGAAGTATTTGAGGGCAAAATGAGCCACAAAAAGTTAATGTAAGGTTTTATTTGAACGGCACATTTTATCACACATAATTACAAATTTTCAGTGAGTCATATTTCAATCAGTCAAGTTTATTTTTTATAGCATATTTCATATGTTTCAGTTGGAGGTAGAGTTTCTAAAATACGCTGACTTTTCAATAGTATTCTAATTATTGATTAGGAGTTTTGTGATCTTGGACAAATATTTCTAAAGAGCAAACTTCCTTAGTGATGAGGTTTTTTTATGAACCCTCAACTGCGACTTCAATCAATAATTTCTATTTTGTTCTAATTTCTGGTGAGGTTTCCTAATAATGCTTAGAGCATAAAAAAAACTTCCAATAAACACGTAATGTCATCAAAATGAGACACAGGAAGGAAATTTCCCATCTTTTATTATAATTGGCTCCATTTCATGATTTTTAAATAGCTAATTCATACTGTTAGCTACAAATATAGTTCAGCTTAACACCTGACTACTTGGTATGAAAATAGCAACAACCATTTCAGGTGCAAGATGGAAAAAGGTTGCAAAACATATGCAACTGCTTATGCAATATGTTGCTGTTGAAAGGCAATAAGTTAAAATATTTATGCAGTTTTGCATTGATGAATAGATTAATGTGGGTCCTGAGCATATCTGTTTCATTAATTCTCAAATGTGAGTTAAAGCAGATAGATTAGGGAATGGGAGCCAAGTCAGGCAGAATAATCACAGGGATAATCAACATGTTGGTTACAAATTTAGACAAATCTATTTGGTTCAAATTGTGCGTGTTGCAAATGTGCTCTGAATAAAAAAAACATCCATTTCAGCTCCATATACCTGATGCATCCAACGTAAAAGTTTTGAAGAGTTTGAGGTAAAATTTGGGCAAAAAAAAAAAACCCATCAGCTGCAAGTGAAAAGCTCCAAAATGGAAACAAAACATGAATGAAGAAACAGAACAAAAAGAACCTCAGTTGATGTCCATAGCCTTAATTTCATGTATGGATATTTTTATTTTGAGCTTTGAGAAAAACACAGCAGAAATCCCCAACATGAATACCTAAATTATTGTGAGCGTTTCCATAATGCTCTGATTACACAACATGCCTTTTTAAGGGCATAAGCTCGTGTGGCCAAATCTGTCAAAGGTAATGCAGGAAAAACAAGCTTCTTATATGCTGAAAATATGCTCAGATTATAGTTTTATTAAACAAAGTGTAGAGGTAGAGAGCCAACATCTCCTATAAGCTTCATATTTTCAAGGAAACAACCAACAACCCTTAACCCAAGCCAGAGCAAAAATAGAAAAAACGAAAAAGAAAGAAGTGAGTCAAAACTGTCATGGGGTGGTGGCTGGTGGTGGTGAGGATTGAACACTGAGACCCAGGTATTGATGAAAAATGATGAGTTTAATGAAAAAGTGCTCAAAGCAGTCCAGTTCAGGCAGCACGGGAGAAAACTAGCAACAGCTGAGTACCGGTAGCATCTGAAACATACAGACTGAAAACGAGAGCAAAGTCGACACAGGACTTATCAGTTCTACTGTGAGCGACACACAAGAATCTGACAACGACATACGACAAGGACCCGACAAGGAACAGAGACAACAGAGGGGACTAAATACACAAAAGGCAATCAAGAGAACAAGACACACCTGGGAAACAATTAACAGGGAAGACGCAGAGACAGGACTCACAGGGAACAGGACTAGACAGAAAACTCAAAAATAAACACAGAAAAACACAGATCCTGACAAGAACAAAGATTGCTAAAATTACAAATAACTGAAAATAAAGAAATATTAAGTGAAACAGGATATAGATGCATTTCTAAAGTCTAAATCCATATATGTTCAGTACATGATGGTTCTTTCATGATGTCTGTTTCCACTTCTCACTTCTTTTTTCTATGGGCTTCAAAATACATACTTTTCTGTGTGTAGTATCATATAAAACTACACACAGTTTTCAAGTATGTTGTTTGTTATAAAAAACATAAAAAGTCATGTGAAAAATGTTCTCTAATCCAAATATAACATTTCTTAGAGTAGGTATGAAAATAAACTATTTAGTTTTGAAGACCAAACAAATAATGGCCTTAAGATTCAGGATAATCAAGTTATTGGAAGGTTTTTTTCTTTTTCAGCTAATTTAATCTAAATAAACATGAATGTAAAATTACATGTGAAAAGTTTTGAAATGGTTCATCAACGTTTTATTTTCTATATTACACAAATTTTCCAAATAAAAAAATAAAAATAAGAAGCTGTGGAGTAATCTCAGACCGGCATGATTAGGATTCACCATAAGAAGAGATGCTCTTGATTCTTAGTGAAGGAATGTTAAATAACTGCATTTATATTCATTAAATGTGTGAAGTGAACAGAATCGAGGTCTGGGATGTTTTACCAAACTGAACCAAAGCTAATGTTATTAAAATGGTGGAGCAGCACAAACACAGTATATAACCTACCAGAATAGAGATGAATGTTCATGATTTTTAAATAGCTAAAAATTCATAATGGAAAGATTTTAAATCAATAACATGTCAATAAATTAGACCCTAAAGTAAGTTGCACTAAAACTGATAGCACACAGTCATACAGTCTTTTGTATATATGGGATAAGCATCTAAAAAGGCTCTTCTCCAACATGTTTTATCTTAGTCAGTCCAATCTTCACTGTGCGAAAAGAAGTGCAATAATTTTTATCGCTGTCCAAACAGCCGCTGGCCTGACCGCAATAAGTGTAAGTAATTATAGCTGTAGGTCCATTCACGCTAACCAGATAAGAGATTACAGCTGTTCTAGTAGTAATTGAGGGTAGAGCAGCTGGGGAATCTTTCACTGGCAATAAATGAGTTGGCTGTTTGAAATAAACAGCTGATGGCCCCAAACCTCCCTGTGCTGCGCTGGATCAGCTCAGATGGAAGGCAGCCAATTTAATTTGGGTTTCACGACACAAAAAAATAAAGAAGGAAATTAACAACCAAGTTTGGGCTTGGTGTTGTTTGGAAAATATTCCTGGAGTGTGAATTTAACATCAGATGACATTTTATATCCATCCATTAAGTTACAAACATATGCAGTTAGTTATACTTTGGTTGGAAAGATATTTACTTCTACCAGACTGCAAAGTGTCACATTGTAAGTTAAAATTATAACCTTGGCAGGGAACAGATTGTATGTGTATTGTAAAGATTTCTCGTTGTTCTTATCCAGGATGAACAACTATAAATATATATTAAACCACCAATTAGATGTTTTGCACACTTGTTTGTAAATCTGTCTTGATTAACAGTTTCTGGGCCATATATTGTTTTGGCCTTGAGAAACTATTGTTCAGTTTGGTTTGTAAAATAAGGAAATTGGACCACAAAATGAAATTTGGATAAAAAAAAAGGAAACAGCTAAGAAGATGCAATCTGACAAAAGGCAAGTGTGTTGTAATATTTCCATCCACCATATTAAATCTTGAGTCATTTTTGTACTCTCTACTGCTAAAAAAAAAAATCAAACCTAAGAAACTTTATCATTTGTTTACCAATGGAGTCTGGAAGCTAAATGTTTCTGGAGTTTATGGAAATATGTCTCTCACTTGCTGTTTATTTATTTTTGTGCTTCCATTTACAAATAAATCTCGATTCCATGAATGTATCTTGGGAATTAGGAAACACAGCTTTTTGCCGAGAGAATGACATGGTTTCCAGTTTCAGAGTAATGTCTGTTTAGTCAGAACGACTGTTGGGGTTAAATCTTTCCATCTGAGGGAACATAAAGACAAAGAAAGTGAAATGCTGAATCATTTTAAACTGAACACTAATGCTGATATTATTTGGTACAGAAAATGGTCCAAATTTGGAGTAAATCTTGAACAGATATTTTTGTCAAGCAGATAAAAATGTAATGTAAATGAAAGGGAAAAATATAGATCTGACAATGGTGACACATTACTAAGTTTATATGAATATTTGCACAACTTTATGCAATGTGAAGAGAAGAGTAGGAAACTTGGAGTCACATGGTTCTAACATGTCTAGTCTGAAAGATGCTTTTTAATGAACACATTATACCGTTAATTGCCTAATATCTATGCAGAAAGAGCACAAATGTATATAAAAAAAACAACAATGGATCTTCAAATATAAAACCCCCTGAAAAGTTGAGGTAAAATCAAACAAAAAACGGAAACCAGGATTTTCTGACAAACGTATTGAAGGGACAGAAGAAAATGAAAACATACTAAAGCATTGAGCTTGTTTTCTTCTAGAATACAATATAAATTATAGTAAATCAAACCAAACTCAGGATATTTCGGCTTATGCCCAAGAGGTAAGTACAAAGTGCTTCAACTTTAAGCGCTTTGTGGCGGCTGCTTTTATCACAGCCAGGAGAGGAAGTCAACATGCATATAGACACAAACAAGGATACGTGCAATGCGTCTGTGAAGCATAAACAAAGTCAAGCTCTGAGACCTCTTGAGTGGTGGGAAACATTATTTTCACAGCCTGCTGAATGACCTCTAATAGCCTCAAAAGATGCAGAAGCACAAATGTTAGACACCGAAAGCCTCGCCTGCTGAGAATCTTAACACAAGACACTGAAAATTACTTGCATGCTGTCATATTGAAATCAACTCTGTGTAACTGATGTAAAAAACTCCAGTTCTCTGGCTGCACATCCGATCATTAACTTTAATAAAATAATGAATTAAACTTGGTGCTACTTCAGAGCCAACACATTAAATGTAGATTCAAACAGGATTCAAACCCGTGAAGGATAAAAACCCTCTTCCCAGTGTTGTTTACCTCTGAGAGGATGAAAATTGTTGTAGAATAAGAAAGACAGATTGAGCAAATATGTGTGTCTGGAGAAAAAGAGCAAACTGTGTTTTATTCTCATTGGCTGCCATAATGCTTTCCTCAGAAGACGCATACATTTGATCTTGTCCTCAGAAGGTTGTGAGTCCTGCTGGGTTTTGACATAAGCTACACAGACTTTAGAGGTTTTTGTTGTTGCCATAGATTGACCAACATCACAGTCTTTAAGTTAGTTCCCCCACAGCTGGTCAAAAAGCAGCACTTCCAACAACATGCATGGTGAAAAACTGACTCCACTAAACAAACACATATTAATGGATTTGTCAATTAATGTAGAAAACTAATGTATTAACTTTTGACTGGGAGAATATTGCTAATCTAGTTTGACAAAATGAAGGAGATTCTAATGTATTAATCATATTAAAATTGTTTAGCTTTTTTAGAAAAAGCAATAGATTTGGTGCAATATTACTTTATAAAATTAATACAGGCTGCAAGTAGTGACAGTTTAGGACGTTGGATTGGAAGAAGGTAAAAAAAAAACATGAAAGTACATCTCAACAATACAAAGAGCCTTGCAAACATTTAAATATTTTAATCACTTTTTGAAATGCACTTCAAACTAAGGCTGAACAATTAATTGGATTAATCATGAACAACCATGATTAATTGAAATAATCATTATCTGTAAATACATCATTCATCCATTTTCTTCCTCTTATCCAGGTCGGGTCTTGGGGGCAGCAGCTTCAGAAGGGAGGCCCAGACTTCCCTCCCCAGCCTCTTCCAGCTCCTCCAGAAACCCCAAGGCGTCCCAGTAGAGAGACATCGTCCCTCCAGCGTGTCCTGGGTCTCCCCTCCTCCCGGTGGGACCTGAACTCCTCACCAGGGAGGCGTCCATCCTGACCAGATGCCCAAGCCTCAACTGGCTCCTCTCGTCGTGGAGGAGCAGCGGCTCGACTCTGAGTCCCTCCCTGATGACCGAGCTTCTCACCCTATCTCTAAGGGAGAGCCCGGCCACCCTGCGGAGGAAACCCATTTCAGTCGCTTGTATCCTTGATCTTGTTCTTTCGGTCATAACCCAAAGACCATAGATGAGGGTGGGAATGTAGATCAACCGGTAAATCGAGAGCTTCGCTTTTTGACTCAGCTCTCTCTTCATTGCGACGGACCGGTACAGCACCGCTTCACGGCAGATGCTGCCCCAATCCGCCTGTCGATCTCCCGCTCCCTTCTTCCCTCATTCGCGAACAAGATCCCCAGAAACCAACTTAAACTCCTCCACTTGAGGCAGGACGACCCCCCTGACCCGGAGAAGGCACTCTACCCTTTTCCGGCTCAAGACCATGGCCTCGGATTTGGAGGCACTGAGCCTCATCCCGGCTGCTTCACACTCGGCCGCGAACCGCTTCAGCGAGAGCCGCAGATCATGATCTGATGAAGCCAACAGGACCACATCATCCGCAAAAAGCAGAGATGCTGTAAATGCATACAGACTCAAAAAAGACTATTTTCTGAAAGAACAGACTCAGATAAAAAAATGTACATTTTGGAAAAAAAACTTTATTTGAAAATATGTTCCACTCAGAACACAAGTGGCACAGTTTGAGCTTCACTAGTTTTAAATTCTGCAAAAACAATTTTAGGCATCTTTGTACATAATCGACAGCGTAATTAATTACTAAAATAAGTTTTTGCTGCAGTCCTAATTCCAACCACAAAACACAAAGTATTTTATTAGGATTTTAAGAGTTAAACCAATAGAAAGTGTAAAGACAATTATGTATTCCATTCAATTATTTTATCCTGGAATATGCGCCGTGCTTTGTATTAAGACCCATTTCACCCTACAAATAATTTTATATAAAATCCAGAGTGAACTATTGCCTTAATAAAATGCAGCGTTTCTGCGAAGACCTCAGAGGTTTTCAGAGAACATTAGAAAACAAGCAGCATCATAAAGACCAAGGAAGAGAGAAGGCAGGTCAGGAAAAATGCTACATCCAGCATTCAAGAAATGTAAAGAGATTTTCACAGCTGCAAACTCGACTTGAAGAGTCAAAGCATTAGTTCCTGTAAGATTTTGTTTTCAGAATCACAAGCATACGGACCTCAAGTACAAATACATATTTTACTGGAAATAAAAAAGCATGAATGGAACAGTAAGTGTAGTGTATGTATGTGTCTCTACACATACATGGACAAAATATCAGACTGTGTTTTTAGTGAGTTTATTTCTGCAGAAGGAATGTTTTAATATTTTACTGCTAACTTTTGTAAATTTTGCTGAACAAAAATCGCAGCTTTTTGTACATGAACAGCCTTTTTTTGCTCATGTCACCTGTTACCTCAGCTACATATATATACAGACCAATACATTAAAATGTTAACTTTATAACTTTATCACCAAGTGAAACATATACAAATCAACTACACACAGATTGTTATTTTACAGTCATTACTTCTGTTAATTATAATGACTTTCTGCTGAAAATATGATTTAAAATTACAATATTAGCTTAGACCAATAAAAAAATAAAATATAACACAGAGATGTGGGTTTAACTAACAGTATGCTTAATGCCAGCTTGAAGGTTGTTATTTTTAAGAAAGTATTTTTATTTTAACAAATGAGCCTCATCAGGAAGCATATTCTACCGCTATGACTGCGTGGCGTTCACACACTGCTGTGACACACACACACACACACACACACACACACACACACACACACACACACACACACACACACACACACACACACACACATTCTCTTCCCTAGAGGAACTCAAACGGCTTTGATGAATGAACCAGGCAGGCCACTGTACCACACTGGAAAGCTGTTAGACTTGACGAGAATAGAAAGATTGCCAGTCTGATCCTGGTGTTAAATGTGACTCAGACTGTGTGAACTTTACTGATAAAAAGCTTCAGCTGTTGAGATTTTCTGAATGTTCAACTGTAAAAAATTTGATCCTAAAACTCGAAGCTCATTTTTGTCTCTCATTTATGAGAGATTTCCTTTAGAATGGACTGATGCTCATACTTAATGGACAAAATGAAAGGGTTTAAAGTGTTATACATGCACCTTCTTAAACATGACAAGAGGTGCTTTGAAGACCACCAGAGCTGTGATTGGGTAATTGTGTTTTCTGCAGTCAGTTTCCACTGCTGGTGGAGATTTTTGAAGCGGATAACGTGGGTTGAGGCATGATGCACATTCAGAAAGGGTTTACATCCAATAACACCAAAGCAAACCTACTCTCCCTAAATCCTTTTCCCCCTCTTTTGCTTTTTTCTCACAAATAAGCCAGTGGCAGGAAACAGAGACATTCAGAGATGAAAGAAAGAACAACCTCCTACTGTGAAGATCACATTGTGAAAAACTGAGTAGACTCTGTTTACAGCCGACATCAATAAAAACCTACACAAAAGGAATCTGCAGCACAACTATCATTAAATCCTGAGTGTCACAACTAAATCTGGCTGCATCTCATCTTTTTAGAAGTTAACAGATCATGAGTAAACATTTCTCACAACTGGCCAAAATTTGCAAAAAATCCAGGCAATTTCCCATCTGCACCCACAAAGATACTGTTCCTTAAACAATACATAACACACATAATTGTGTTCTTTGTATTTCCAAAAACCCTGCCAACCCCATATTCTCACCTCATTCTGTGTAAAGAATGGCTTTAAACACATTAGAGAATACTTACAGCACACGTTGGACTTGGTCCTGGTATTATGACTCGGCATGCCAAAATATTTGTCAAAAAGGTGCGGCCATCCATTATTGTCTCCTGAAATAGAAGAAAATTGACAAAACAATGGAAATCATTATTGTCCTTCAAAATTGTTTTCATGTCAGCTAAGGAAAGTGATGAAATGATACCTTTTTTTTCATCTTGTTTTATTTAAACCTACATCTTTCCTGTCATCCAGCTGCTTGTTTCAGACTCAGGAACATTCAGTGTTGGTACTTTTTTCTAAGATCTTGTTCTGGTACAGTGAAGTTTAGTGATCAAAAGTTAATACCTTTCAAAGGCCTTTATTGAAACTTACATAAACTTCCTACAACGGGACAACACATTCTCACTGGTATTGAGATTTAGGGCACTCAGTCCTGGTCTGCATGGAGGGACAGTTGGTAGCACTGTTGCCTCAAAGCAAGACAATCTTGGTTTGGAGTTAGAAGTTCACAGTCCAAAACATTAGTGTGAGTTTAACTGGTTTATCTAAATTGTCCTTAGCCATGTATGTGCATGAATCTTTGTTCTGTGTGTCTCTGTGTTAACCTGTCATGGAGCCACAATACCTGCTGCAGACAGACACCAGACCCCACAGACAGAGATAAACGGGAATAGATGGGTTCAGGACTCACTGTCCCATGTTTTAAGGTTCATTCAGAGTCGAAATGTCATTCAAAAATTGTGTAACTGTCTTCACATGGCGACGTCCTCGTCCTGTTTGTTAGAGACACCAGACTTGGGTCAAACTACTTTACACAGAGCTCTGTGCAATGTGTTGTGTGATTGGTCAGACGTTTACTGCTGTACTTTATACTTTCGAACAGCAAAGTTGATATTTTGCTTTAACTTGTCCATTTCCACTATTATGCTTTTGTGTCTGCAGGAGACATGAATACTTTTGATGAGCATTTATAAGACATGGCGATGAATTTGCATGATTCTTCACAAGATACTCACAGAGATCACAGAGGTTTAGCCAAATGGCTAAACATTCCTGGATGGAAATTGCAATTTTGTCCGTAGAGACTTTCTGCAGAGAAGTTGTTGCTCTCACAGTTTACTTACAATGGTTAGGGTGTGATGTAAACTGTTCTGCTTGTGAAAATACAGAAATCTAATAACCGTTTGACTGCTTGGCTTTGGATGAGGTGTGGGAGAGCCCTTAGATGTCTCTGCTCCAGTGCACCTGATTCAAGTTACTTCCTGGCCACAGGTGCTGCAGAAGTCTGTTATTCAGTTAATCATTTAAGGTAGGTGCTGCATCATGCTGGAGGAACTATTGTTTATCACTTAACAGTCTGGATTCTTGAGAAAAGTTGCTGCTGCGGGATGTTTTCATCCTTTTCAGGCCATTTTTTGTGGGCCTGCTCCATTATGTTGTCGAGATCACTTTTTCTCCAGATAATTCTTTTTCCAGATGCCTTAAGCTGTCTAAAGGTCGGTTCATTGTGGAAAACAATTTTATCCCTGTCCTCCACAGTGCAATCCAGCTACTTTCTGCAGAATGTCAGTCTATCCTTTATGTTTTACTCTGGTAGAGAAGTGACTCTTTACTGTCCCCCTGGACTGTCCACCGTGTAAAAGTCTCAGTGTGTGTGCAGAAACAGAAACACACACGTCCTCTGCCATTCCTGAGCAAACTTTGCACTGGTGGCAACCTAAGAGTGTGCTAAAGATTTCTTTACTGCAGTTGAAACTCTTCTTGTAGTTCTTGGTGATTCAATAAATGGTTTCAGTTCGTGCTTTTAGGATTGATGCAAATGATGAACTGTACCTAAAACAATAAATTAAGAGCTGATTTTTAAAAATTAGAATAAAATTTGAAGCCATTTTTGTTTAGATTTTGTTCAGAAACAAAAGAAGGTATTAACTTTAAATGTTTCTTTCCTCTTCTGAACTCATGATGACCCGAGTTGTCCCAGTTCAGCACCTGTTTTCTGTTCCCTGATGAGCTTCCTTTGCCAAAACACCTAAACCTGTTTGTTTCAACATGCTGAGTAAAATGCAGATATCAAAATCAGTTTTACTTGTGACCTTTAAGAGATGCGGAAAGCTGCAAAGTTGAAACCGTATCAAGAAGGAAGCAAAATAATCTGAATTGGTAAATAAATAAGGACTAATATCCAATAAAAAAAGAGAAATCCTGGACATGCAAAACAGCTGTCAACTTATTTAATTTTGTAACTTAAATGTACAATAAACACCATTAGAAAGATACAAAAATAGAAAATAAACAAGAAAACCCATTTTATACGTATGGCTTCTGTTTTATATTTTCAAACTGCAAACAAAACGCTTATGTTCAGAAAGGTATGATGGCAACCTGCTGAACATTTACCCAATTAAATTTTAACAGATGCTGTAAATTCATGAAAATGAATTGAATCCAAAAAATAATGGTGTTCTCACACATGCTTGCTACTAGCTCATTTAAAAAATGTGTCATGATGTTGGAGCTTTACAATGTAGAAGCAGATGCAGCCAGATTCATACTCTTTAACCACTTTGGTGCATCTTCATCTACACTAACTGCTCAAGGATAAACTAGAATAATAACTTCTAAAATGTCATGGAAAGGTTCACAAGAGTGCAGAACACCACTAAATGCAATATGTTTCACAATCTGCTATCAAAGGAACCCATTTAACCTTTTCTCACATATAGAGACTCTGGACTTGCCTTGACAATTTGGAAAATCTAAATTTCTGGGTAAAGTTTAAAAGGGGCAGCGTCAGCTCTGAACTTTTATGTAACAGCGGTTGTCAGGAGAAAAGAGAAATCACTTGGAAAAACATAATTGTAAAGTAAGAAATTAAACCTTGAGGTTAGAGTCATTCAGCTGTTCCTTTATTTCCCACAGCTGATGTTTGTAGGAGTGAGACAGCTTTTGCTAACTTTGGCACCAAACTCTTTCCAGGGACCTTTGCTTCATTCCCAACATGTGGAAACCTTTCTGATCATGTTAGCAACTGAAACTACATTGATGAGCATCATGGCTCATCTGTTGTTACTCTGGGTGGTGATCTGGTGAACATTTAGCGGCATCAGAAAACAAAAAATACAAAATAAACAACGATCACCATCAGAATCAGTAAGTCAAAACTTAGTGCAAGAGTTAAGACTCTAATCAAACTAGATATCTCTCTTTACTTTGAACTGAATACTGCTTTCTGTCTGATCAGGATGAAGAACTGTCTTATTCCAAGAAATCGTTATTCTCACTTTAACCTCAAATGCCAATGTTCTGATCCCAAATGTCATTGTAAGGTTTCATTTCTTCCAGATGTTATCAAAAGGTCCATCATCTCATAAAAGTTTCTCAGAGCAAGTTAAAGCTTTCTGAATACACCTTAACATGTAACTGCATTTACATAAAAATTATATTCTTTTTGCCTCCCTGATTCCTTGATGGTGAATTTCACAAAACAGATGCATGTTGCTGTGGCACAGATACATCCAGGCTCCAGAGAAAACCCCACACAGGTTATTTTTAGAAGCATTTCTTTGCTTTTTAGGAAGCATGGTGCTTACAATAATTTGCTAAATCAGCCAGAAATTAATCCTCAAGTCACTGTGCTATCTTTTTACTCAGGCAATTTTAGATTCACATTCATGCTACATCAGAAATCTAAAGCTGCCGTTGGTATAGAAATAATACAGATTAACAGTTATATAACATTTATCAGCTTCAAGTAGGTTGTTATACTCAAACCTTTCATAGATTACTTTCATATATTGCTCAGAATAATTCAGATTACTTCAGTGACATGGAAACTACTGAGAAAATTAAAGTGATCACAATGAGACTCCCTGGTTTCACCTGCGTCATTCAGCTCTGGGGAAGGAAATGCATTCAGAAAAAAACATGTTGGCTTCAGGGATAATTATAAATAAATAAAATAATATTGTAGTTTGAACAGAAACCATATTCTTCACCTCCAAAAGCAAAATACCAACTATATCTACACAGTTCTGAGTTCATCTCTCTTATTAACTGATGTTTGAATAGAAATGTGGATAAATTTACGAAACTGTTGCATCAATTGCACAGCTCGTCACAATTTAAGATCCAAGCTGCAGCAGAAACCATTCAGAAGGACCAGAGATTTCCCTGGATGCAAAGAGCAGCAAAGTTTTTCAAACTTATGCACACACATGCATGCATTTTGCTCTGGACAAAATATTTGCAGAATAACATCATCAGGATATTAGACGGGGCTAAAATCAATCTTGTTTCCCACAAATTCATTTCCTGAGAATGTGAGCATGTCCAAATACAATGTTTCTGAAAGATATGTAGTCTCTCATTAATTTTATGACTTTCAATAAAAGTCAAAACAATAGTCGCTACGCTAATAATCTCTTTGATAGTTTAAAACAGAGTAAGCTTTGAAATGAATGCATTTTTGCATATATTTTTCATATAACAAGACATTTAGACTTACAGAAAGGCTCTGCGGTTTAGCCAGAAAGTTATTATCTGGTGTTTTAGAACTGCCTCTCTAAAAATGATGGGGGGGTTTCAGCTTTGATTGTCTAATTTC
Source organism: Micropoecilia bifurca (assembly GCA_903067075.1). Classification (NCBI taxonomy): domain Eukaryota; kingdom Metazoa; phylum Chordata; class Actinopteri; order Cyprinodontiformes; family Poeciliidae; genus Micropoecilia; species Micropoecilia bifurca. The sequence goes on along the minus strand of CAEGAF010135430.1, from coordinate 59,093 downwards.
CCATGAGCACATGTTTTTGGGATCAGCGCCTAATGACATTACAACAGAGAAACATCTGTGAGCTCTCTAGTGCTGACTACAGTTTGGGCAGACTAAGCCACACAGAGCAAGAAACAGCCCACTTGGATTTATTTTAATTAATTTACTTGTTTTTATTTTAATTATGTAAAGCACTTTGAAATGCCTTGCTGCTGAAATGTGCTATACAAATAAAATTTGATTGATTTATCAAGGCTGAAAAAAAAAGTTTTTTGTTTGCTGAACTTTTTTAGACTTTAATCTTTGTTTAAAGCTACAGCAAAGCTCTGTCTTGTTTTTCCTCTTCACTTCAACGTGCTCAGCATCACTTTGACACTTCTTAAGGAGTGTTTTCTTCTTTATCTCTAGTTTGCAGGGCTTTCTACTCTGCATAACTTCCAAGACCTGAGCCAGATAAGACAACCTGTACTACCTTCCCCAGAATAACCTTTAGGCCTGTTCAAAGTGTCAGTGGTGATGGAAAAGGCAACAGTAAGAACCAAAGGTCCAGGGATCCAGTCTGGTTTATTGAGAAGTGATCATAATAACCGTCACCAAGGAAGGCGTTTGATTTCCTGATAAAGCTGCGTTCAGAGAAGAGAGTTCATGGATCACCTTGAGCTCATTGATTCTTTTAAATTCTCCTTTTCCTCTTCTCCAAATCTTCCCTCAGGTTTAGGACGGGTATTAAGAACTCAATTCACTTGCAAAACCTTGCATTTCAGAGACATCCTTACAGAGACACTGATAGAACTGGAGATAAAAACTGAGCCTCTAATCAGATATTATTACTCTGATGCTCCGTTCTCAGTTCTGGTGGAACTTCTCTTTCAGTAGTTAATCATTTTATGTTTACTTGATTTCTTTATTCATTAAACGGGGATTACTCTTTTATTTGGTTACTAAAGGATAGAAGATGACTGTTTCAAATCAACTAGTGTCAGTTTAAATTTTGATATTGTGATAATAAAAAATATAATTTTATATACTTCATATACAACGTTTACTGTAACTTCTTCCTGCACAGTATAAAATAACAGTTATTTCAGACGACCACTCAGATTTCTGATGCATAAATTCAATTAAGTAGTCTTATTTCTGCCAAGATACTCTATAAAGAGCAGAACCACAAGAAAGTGTAATTCTTTCTTGTGGTTCTCTATCATTTTTAGCCAACGTTAAGAGCCATTGTGGAAGGTCCAAAGAGCCACTTGCAGCTCCAAAGCTGCAGGTTGCAGATTCTTAACGTCTATGAAGGTGTGCATCAGGAAGCAGGTTTGACAGATCCATCAAGACATTTAAAAACTTTAGAGAATTTAAAAGCAGTTTGCTAACACCCTGGGAGCCTCTGTGATCCAGTTAGAAAACGATCAGCGGCATTTTGAACAAGCTGAAGATGAGAAAGTTCAGCCTTTCTTACACCAGAATACAGTTTTAATCAATGCTCAAAGTGCTACGACAACAATCACATCAATGATCTTTTCAAAATCCTGCCTGGACAAAATGGATTTGATTTTGGCACAACTGGAAAAAGCTTGTTTTCACCACAGGGCTGATCAGTGTGTCAATCCTAAGGCTGCGTTTTATGCAGAAAAACTGGTTTATTAAATAATTCTGCTGCAACAATTTAACTCCACTTTACCCAAACTTCCCCCACTGCTCCTTATCTTTCAAAGGTAAAAAAAGGGTTTCTTTCAAGAAATTCTATCAAATTGAAAATCCATGTTTGGATTAGAATTTGGTAAGTGTGATTTGCTCCATCTGGACTTTTTTGTTATTTATTTTCATGATGATGTGGAGCATCTCAGTAAAAAGCGACAAGCAGAAGAAAGAAGTCAACCTGCCCTCCATTCAAACTCTTAGAAATACAATTATGAGGCTTTGCTGACAGCGAAAACTCAGAGCAACTTGTTTCCTGGGCCGACACCCCTCCTCGCTTCAACAGAAAAGAACTAGGGAGCTCATTCAACTCATGAGTCTGTGCTACATCTCACATTTGTTATAAATAAATAAGCATGTTTGTTCAATTTACTGATGTACTAATTAAAACTTGGTCATCCTCCAAATGGGTCTTCGGCCTGAATAGCTAGTGGCGGCTCTTGAGGAAGCATCCAAAATTCTATTGAAGCTTTTAATCATTTTCCCTCTAACTGAGATGCTAATTCATCATGGTCTCATCAATGAGATGTCCTCTTTGTGAAGAGGTGATGTCCGGCAGAATTAATATGAAACAGGCTCATTTATACCTAATAAACAACATCACTGACTTTTCTAGTATTTAAAAGTAGAAAAGGGAAACTTTGATGCTGCTTATGGTCCACTAAAAAATATACAAAATGAAACTACATTACAGGCAAAGGCTGTTTGCAATTACAGCTACTGAAAATGCTACAGATGTTTTTTACATTCATGCAAAAATGGTAATTTCTAACGTGAAATTACCACGTCATCAAATGGAATTAATGGTTTCATGTTGTGTGGCATCTTAAATAGCAAATCCTAAAGGGGGTTACTATATAAAATCAGCTTTTTGGAGCTTTACATCATGTTATCAGAAAAACACACCTGGAGTGTTGCTTCAGTTCTTTCATGTTGAAGGAATCCTGGAATATTCAGTAGCAGTATTCTGAGGTGCCTAAATGTTTGCTAGCTGAAAGCGCTGACTATTTCCACATAAATTCAATCCGCTGACTATTTTCTCCTGCTTGGAGCTGCAGATTCCTGCCATGTTTCCACCTCACAGATCAACCGTTTCCCACTTACCTTCCTCACACAGATCCTCCAGACTAGACTAGCAGCAGCCATTAGCAAACACCTATGAGTTTGCCTAACTTATCATAGGAGCTACTTCTCAGTGCAATGCTGCAATAACGGTTGTAAACGGCATGATGGTGTAACATTGTTGTGAAGATGTGTTGAAGGCAGAAAGAGCAGGAGTTTCTTAAAGAGACAGAGGCCTGATTTCAAACACAAACTGAAAAATCAAACTTCTTGGTATATGCAGCGTTTTCAATAACTGAAGGTAATAGTCACTACTAGAAAAAGGCATTCTGTGCCTGAAAAATCCATGATATCTCAATTTTAGACCAATCGAAACAACTTGCGGTTAAAAATATCAGCACCAACCATTTGGACGCATCTAAAGATTTTCTTAGTTACCCTGATTGATCCAACATGGCAGAAATTTAAGCTAATCTGAATTGTTTGAGCAGGGCTGGAGCTTGCTGAGCATTTATTCTTGCAAAGTTAAATCCATTGTCCTCCAGAAGTAGTACAATGTATTGTTTCCATTGAATGGTTGGTCATAGTTTGGTGTGAGGGATACAGGAGAGTTTTTCTCACTGTGCAATCAGCGTTATGTCCAAACTCCTAATGTAGCATCATACTAGTGGAATGACATACATGAGTGTGTAGAGAGCCTTGAGCCTTGATGAGGTATCCTCATCAAGGCTCCTTGTGCATCAAATCCTTGTGCAGGATTTTTGGAAGCTGGTGCCTCACAGGGGTCAACGGATGAGAGGTTTGGTTCACACTGGACAGTTGGCCAGCTAAAATTTTGTTATTGGGCAATTTCAACACATTATCATAAAGTTCCATAACTTTATGGAACTTTCCACAGAATTGTGTAATTCTACTCAACATGTAGATGTCAGTTTATTTCAGAAGTGAAGGTCCAAGTTATATTTTAAATCTTTCATTTACAGAATTAGTTTGAAAAGAATAATTCAATTATATCTAATGATGCTAAACAATTTGCTCATGTTTCACGGTGAAGCCTTGCCCTTTAACTTTTGCACACCAGAATAATAATTAGCATTTCATGATTCAGAATGGAGCTGAGCTTCAAAGGAGGTAGGAGGCTGCATACACAACCATGATAATATAGTGATGGTGTGAAATTTAAATCGTTCATTGCACAAACGCAGTCACTCTATTAAGTGTAAGTAAAGCATCAGTGATAATAGGATAAAGTCCCTGGAGGAGACAATTGATGCATATCTGACTAACAAGTTTGCTGTGATCCAAATGCTTTAGAATATGAGTAAAATTAACATTCTGGTTGAGGCAAAAATATATAATCAGAGGAAACATTTCTAAGTTCTATAGAAATTGTCTAAAGAAATTATATTCTTAATCAGCTTTGATTAATGGTTTGCTTTGATATTTTGATCATTTTTCTTGCTGATCTCTTGTTGATGTAAGAAAAAGAAGAAAAACTTAAAATCCTGCGGTCATAATGGTTCCTCCACATCTTAAAATTTCAAAAATCACACAATTTCTTTACAGACATTTCCAGATTTACTTTCTGAACATCAATAAATTTACAATGGCAGCTACTCAAACAGCTTCATGTTGCACTGAACCCAAAATACACAGGTTTACTCTATCTTACACAAGTTTTTTTTTAAATCAACTGTTATAATAAATAATTTATAGATGTTTGTACATGCAAAAACAAATGGGAGTGAATAGATATGACCACTGCAAACCCACATCAAGATGTTGAGTAGAATTTAGCATCTCTTTATTAAGGATAAAGAGATGTTATACATAGAACATAGACATCTTGGTCTATGTATAGTGGAGCATGTTATGAATGCAAGCTTCCAGAGCAGCGCACAGTGGAAAAATAATCACTTTTCAAAAAATAGAGGTGGTACTGATCTTAATCAATAATCAATGCAGGGATCAAATCTCATCTCAACTATTTTTCATCCTGATGGTTCTCATAAAAAAAGCTCAATATCCATGTTCTATATTCCTGACTGCAGTTATTTTGCTCTATTTAATGGTGCTGTAAAAATGCATTTGTCACACCTAAAAGTTTCAGATTTTTTCATATCACATAAAAATATTGCAGATATGTAGAAAATGCAGCTTTTGCATCTTGATGTCATTTATTAAGAGAAAAAGAATTCACAAAACTATGTTTTGTAGAAAAGTTAAGTTCAGTTTCACAAATCCTCCAGCTTCCTTCCACAGAGCAAACAGATCCATGTCGGATCGAATGCTAACTCTAAATTTCCCTTATGAACGAATGTGTGCCTGGACATGGTTGTTTATTCAGTGTTGTCTTCCTGTAACATTTAGGTGCATATTTTTTGCAACAGCAGAATCAAATAGCTGAATACCCTCATCCACATGTCACACGGCTTTGTAGAGGTCCGGCAATGACAAATCAATTTAATTCATGTACGTAAGAGAAGGGAAGTTGCAGGACAGCAGCTCTCAAGGATTGAAGCAACCCTGATGTAAAACATGTTTATATGAATACAAGCAACAGGGAAAAGAAAACATGCAAGTACAGAGTCAAAGGCCAGAGTCAAAGGCCAGACTGTAAATGCTCCAGGATGCCAAGAATGATTTTCGAATTGGTGCAAAATGTTAGAAACTAAATTAAGGATGAATGATGAAGCACTAGTTTTGTTGAGACTTTGAATTTAGTTCAGAATAATCATGTGGGTATTCATAACGACAAATTAACTCAGTTTGTCTTAAGGACAAACTTGCACAATAGTGTATTATTATAACAGATGAGACACAAAACCTCTCACTGAACTCTGGATGAGACGGGTCATAAGCATACATCAACAATGAAGCATGGTATCACTGCACTGAATGAAGAAGACTTCCCCTCTATTTAAAGACAGGAACAGTTTTTCTGCAGTGGATAATTCCTTGTGTCATCGAACACTATGGCCTTTTGGTTATGGGGTTTCGGGCAGGACTTAGATTTATGGGCTCATTTGCCACTTGCACTGCAGCTTCACGGTCAGCGATATGAAGCTACTGCAGAAAATTGATGCACCTGCATTTCTGTAGCTTCTGGAAGAAAAACCTTAGAATGGATTATAGCTGACAGCTGCAGAAAGCGAAAGATCAGCCTGAAAACACAACAGAACTCATGTGATGCCAATTTTATGGAAAACGAATGAGCGTTTGATTAATCGTTTGGAGTCTGGGAGCAAAATGTTTTTGGATTTATTAAGTTGTGCTCCAACCCAAAGGATGTTTTTTTAATTACAGAATCTTATAAAGTGAGCATTAATATCTGGGAGTAAGTCATTTCCTGATGGTTTATAATTGTTTCAAATGATCACAATGCCTTAGCTCTGCAGATCGATTATCATATTGATTGGTGTTGACATTGCAAACAATTTTGTCTTCATTGTTGCATCAAAAGCTTTGGTAGAAGCCGTTTATGCATGTGCAGTACAGATTAAAATGTTGCTTTGTGATTATGATAAGAAGGGAAAAGTGTTATTGTTTATTAAGCTGCCTCTGTTTATGTCATCTGTAGGCGTTTCTAAAACAGAAACAATTGATTATGTGTGAGGTTGTGATAAAAACTAGTGCAAAACTTTTTCAGCCTATGACTAAGAACAAATCAGACACTTTGGGAGCAAAGTTGTTTTTCTCATAATGCAAATACATTTTTATGTTCCAGTAAAGCTGCACTCTTTTTATGGATTTTACACCTTTTGAACTTTCCAACCTCACATTTCAGTGTTTTATTTTCACTTAATATGACAGAATAACACAAACTAGTACATCATTGTGTAGTGGAAGGAAAGTGATCCATGTCTTTGTGAAACTCAATCTGAGAAACATGGTGTGCAGTTCTGTTCAGTTTATCCAAGTCAATATTCTGAAGGACCGCCTGCTGCTGCAGTTAGAGTCTCAAGGCCTGTAGGATGTGTCTCAACCAGCTTTGAAGCTAGAGAGACCAAGGTTTTAACAATCTTTCTACCTGTACAACATAGTTCAAGCTTCAACTATGTGTAACTATGAAGATCTCTAAAGTTAAAATTTACAAAATATTCTCCTTTGATTTAGGTCAGGACTTTGCCTGGGCCATTCTAACTCAAGTCTGATCAGTTTCCCCGTCTCTGCTGAAGAAAAACAAAACCACTGTATGACGCTGTCCTCTTTCTCTCGTGTGTTCAGAGTAGTGTGCAGTTTCATTTTTTTGACCAAAAAGTTGTTTTATCTAATCTGACTAGAGGTCCATCTTCCTCATGTAGCAGTGCCCCCTATATGGGTTCTGGCTTACTGCACACATTCTTACTGCCTTCTTTCTGCTGCTCTTGCTTAAAGACCAGGTTTGTGGCATCCATGATTAGAGGAGTTGTCCTTCTGACATATTATCCCACATATTATTCTGCAGTTGATGGCATTGTCGCCTTGCAGCAAGAAGGTTTTAGTTTTTAGTCTTTGCCTAGAGCTTTTCTGCATGGAGTTTCAAAATATGACTTTTAGGTCAACAGTTTACTCTGAACTGCTGTTATGAGTGTGTGCATGGTTGTTTATCCTATGTGTATTTGAGTACACACACTGAAGTACTTGAGGTACTTTCAGGTTCGCCTTATCTCTGCCTAGCTTTCCCCACAGCGTGATGCTGCTGGTGAATCTCTGCAGCTCCTCCAGAGCTACAAAACGCACAACTTCATGGAGAAACATGGAGCTGATATTAACATTTTTTATGAAAATGGTGGACAAGTTATCAGTCCTTGTGATGGTCTGATAACTTGTCCAGTTTGCTCCTCACTGATGAAGATGGACTCCAGCCCTCCCATGACACACAATGATAACTTAATAATAAACTCTCTCTAGGTAGGTTTGTAGTTGTGCCAGTTTTTCCATTGTCTGTTAGTTGCAATGTGAAAAAATATCAATATCTTTACCAAATTCTGGATTCAAACATATTTTAGGTACAGAGACTTGCAGGCTGAATGGAGTTGAAGTGTTGCACCGTTTTAGTTTGGTTTTTGTTCTTCTCTTGATGAGAAACAGTTGGCAGTAGCTGAGCAGAGATGCATGATCTGCTACGTCTCAGTATGTTGTAGAAGCTTACAGATACATTTCACCATGCTGTCCCCTCTGACAGGATTTTTGACTATCAGCTAGCAAGTTGTCTTTTGTCTCGTTTACCCTAGATCTGTCAAAATTTGAAGGGTTTTTAAAAGTATAATAAAGACTCTGTGTCCACGAACATTTTGTCTTTGAGGTTATGCTCAGTTGCACCAAATAAGTCTCAGAGAGACGACCAGGGGTTCAGATTAATCCTCACCAGGGCCATTGACGGGAAAATGTCTCGTATTTGTCAGTTGTTAAACCCCAGAGAGATTGTGCCATCATTGTGGTGAAGTTATCTTTCTTCTTTTATTTAATACAACTGGCAGAGATGGGCCGTCACAGTTACAGAGGCCCCGTTACATGACAACGTCAGGACAGTAAAAAATCCTAATGTTTTGTTGATTTGTGGCCTCTCACTTACACAGCAGCAGCATTCAGGCAGGATAAAAACACAGGTTTGACAAAGAGTTTCAGAGTGGAACTGTTTAAGAATGTCTATAAGCATAAACCGAAAAGCTTTGGAAATGATGATGATGGTCATGTCATCTGTACTTATGCACTCAGGTGCAGGGACAACAACAACATTTCCATCTGAACATGGAGCATTTTTACTGTTGTGTATATGTGATTTTTTAAAAAATGTTTTTTGAAAATGTTTTGTAAACAAGGCCTAAGTTGCCTTGTATAAATTATTAAAGTAAACTACAAAGTATGTTTTATTCATATAGCACCACTCTCAGATAAACAAAGATAAGCAGATAAAACAAAATGACACAAACAACATCTAGTTAATTGGCTAAAAGCTTAAACAATCTCAAGATATTGATTCTTTCAGGTTTAACCTGTGAACTTCTAGTTTCTATAAACATCCCAAATTCCAGCAGTGCCTCCTAAAATGGCCGATGCTTTCATTTAACCAGGAGCCCTAAGTTGTGTGGTGGACAGTGTTTTGTTTGAAAGGTGCTACAGAGCCTAAAATCGATCTGCATTGAAAGATGAAACAAAACCATCAACGTTTCTGTGACTCCTCAGCATCAGACATGTCTGAGGACATTTCCACAGCAACCTGGTCTGGAATTCACCTTTCAATCAATGATGAGGCAAACGATCCAGGAAATATTAAAGAGTAAAGTTTATGCAACACGTCCATATTTTATGCATCTAGTGTCAGTTTTATTTCCCAAAAAAGATAAAAGAATGATGTATCTAAAACTACTAGAGGTAAAACAGTGAAGTAGAAACAAACGCAATGAAATGAATGATGTCACAATTGAGAAACCAGATTTATGTTATGAGGAATTTGGAGTGTGTCGATTAGCTTAAACTAAAATAGAATGAATGGGACAATTGATCAATTACCAAAGTGATTGATTATTTGATCATTTGGAATAGGTCTAGTTTATTTGTACTGCAAACTTCTGCAACAAGACATTTCAAAGTGTTTAACCTGATAAAAACATAAAATGATAAAATGACCAATTATAAAACAAGCAATAAACCTTACATTTTATCAAATGATCAAAATCATGAATAATATTTTAATATAGTAAAATACATTAATCAATGTTTCACCTACTATTTGTCAGTGGCAGCTCTCAGCAGGTGGGTTTTAGCCTCGATTTAAAGGAACTCAGTTTAGGCAGCGTAACGTTTTCTGAAAATTTGTTCCAAATTTGTGGAGCATAAAAATGGAATGTTTCTTTTATGTGTTCAACTTTACATGAAAACCTTTTAAGAAAATGTAAGTTTGAACCACAGGGGTCTGGATTTGAAGGGAGGAAAACACAGATTAAAACTTTCAGGGAATAAAATTGACCCCATGGCAGTTGTGGTTTTAGAAATCCCTAAAAATCTGAAGGCTAGAGGAGGAAGTACTGAGCTCATATCTGAAGCCACCAGTGTTTTTGTGTGGAAAGAGCATAGCTTTGTGGTCAGGAGTGATGTCCAGGGTTTCTGACAGTTATTCAATCCTTTTTTCTCTTGACATTTGCTCATTTGTCAGTCATATATTCTCTAGTTTTTGCACGTTTTGACACAAGTTATATTTTTTCTCTCATTTATTAAATCACAAAATCTGAACCAATGAATATTTACACTGCTGCCAAAAAGATAATTGTCATAAAACATATGACTAACCCTTTCATTAAGTTATTTGAAAATTATTTTTATCAAATCGTTCTAGATCTAAATAGTAACACATCCTGAATATTTGTGTAATATCGAGAGAATCATGATCATAAATAGGTTTTAGAAACATCCAAATGCAGGAGACTTTTTTCCTTAAAAGATCCTTATTTATGTACAACAATGTTGGCAACCTTTAGAGCCACTTCAAAGAATAACTGATCCCAACAATTATGATGCAACAGAACTTTCATGCAGAAACATAGCAGGACTCTATGACAGGCCCTGCATGCACAGAAATCAATGCATCTCTGTTCTAGAGGCGCCACAGGGAGCTTTAGGACTTGAAAACAAAACAAAAAGGTATTCAAAAAGCCATGCATCTGATTTGGGGAGCACTCATGTGGAGATGCACGGGATCATGTGACGTTTGAATGAGAAAACAAACAAGCTTGTGCTGGTCTTGAATTATGATGCATTGTTGTTCATGCACAAAGGCCTTCCTTCCAAAGAGATGCCAATCAAAGTAATATATGTCACAGAAAAGCCTTGTAGCATTCAGTGATACGTGAGGAAATGACACAATGAGCCCCTCAGAATAGGAAAACAAAAGCTGTCACTAAACCTGAGAGGGATGCAGGGAAGTTGACTGGGCTAGATCATTCTGGTTTGAGTGAACACCTGAAGGACAGACCAACTTTGGCCAATAGTACATTCTTTTTCTGCACGGAAAAAAAATCCATATGATTTTAAATTATTGCACCATATTCTGTACTGTAAGAAATGATGGTTGAATTCTTGTGCTGTGTTGTAAAGCATGCAGTTACAAAATAGTTTCAATATAACACTGTATATGTGAAAACAGATCTCCATAAATATTATTTAGAGTAAGATCATATATTTAAATGTGAACATTTTGACATATAGATTTAAGTATTTGACAGATGTCTACAAAAAGCAGAACACTTCCCATGACACACAGTCTTAGAATATGTCCAATTTTTCTCCAAAGAGTGAGCAGTGTTTTAAGCACTCTGATGTCTGGCTGTGCAGAGAGCAGGAACATAAATCTGCTTAGTGGCTAAATTAATGAGCAGATGACAGCTCATAGATACACTTGCAGGTTGGGTAACATCAGACAAATATACATATTTTAATAGGGGTACTCGTGTTAAAACATTTTCTAAAAGTTTTAACAAGTGAAACTTTGGAAATATGACAGGTTTATATGGATGGCATTATGTAAAACCCCCCTCTCCAACATGGCTTCCATATTCCTAAGCATGAAACACTTTCAGACATGAAATGATTTGCACCAAAATGGGGTAGGATTGGGGGAAAATGAAAAATAAATATTCATGACTTTCAGATGTGAAGAGCTATGGGTTCATATGAGCCTAATTACTGCTGCTGAACAATGATTGCAAAGTTTCCACAGATGCATTGAAAGACAAAGAACAAATTAGGAGTTAGCTTTTTTTTGTCAGAGTTAAAAAAATCAATAGTAAAATTTCATAGTGAAATGAAGCAAACTTTCAAATAAACTGAAGGCTCAGAGCAGTAAAGATTTTAGACTTATTTTCTAAAGAATTTCATTTCAGCTTTTTTATTTATGGCAGCTGTTGAAAATCTATACTTAGCTTATATTATTTTCTGTCAACAGTCTAATTAGAACAGACGGCAACCATTAATGTGATTCCACGGTTTGATAAAGTGTGAAGGAGAAATTATCACATTTTTATTGAGTCCCTTTGAACTTTGGCTTCAAAGCAGATTACTGTGCGCCTTGTTGTTTGCTCATAATTACAAAAACAAGTCAAAAAGCACCAACAGACTAATGCTCAATCAAACCAATAATTGGAAAACTAATGATGGCATTCTGGTTCAGAGATTCAGGAGCAGCAAGACAGTCTGCAGGAATGCTGTGATGTAGCTCCGATGCTATTTAAAGTTTTATACGAGGACGCACGATGCATCATGCAAAGTTTTACTTTCTGCTTGCTAATGTCACATTCAACCATTTGTGCATTTCACACAAGTTTGAATAAGAAAACAGAGGTCTCAAAAGAGGACGAGTGCAACGTAAATGAGATAAATTAACTTCAGATGCAGAAAAAAGCCCACAAAATGTGATCAACAACAGGTGTAACCTAAAATTGTTGGCACAGCAGCCGATTGGAATCACAAAACTGACAAGGGGTTCCTCTTAATCTACAATCTAGGTGCTTTCAACACGAAGCCGTCAGAAATCATTTGTTTCCTCTGATGCCAAATTCAAGCAATTACTTATTTGCAAGGACGGATGAGCAGGAACAGGGTGAAATTTGAACATAAGGGCTTCAAATAATCCTGTCTTTCTGTTACATGTCTGTCTTCCACAGGGCAGGAAGATGCACAGTTTAAGTGAAAAGTGCTTCAGCATTGCTTTTCACATTGAGTTTTAAACATGATGAAAAATTACATGGCATGATTGTTCCCACTGTATACTTCATACATGCATCACTGCTTTAGAGCTGACCCAAGCAAAACTCTATCAGATCAGTGATGAATAACAACATCACTTGATCTCATGTTAAGCTATGCAGATGCTTTGTCTACACTGAAGAAGACCCAGTCACCACATGCTGAATTCTTAAATTGTAACCAATTCATTGATTATTTAGCTAATAATTGATTGACATCATTGAACTGTATTCCCCTGATGCCCAGTTGATCCCTAAATATACCCACTCTACAAAACAAGAACAAATTACATTTCTGACCAAATCATCTGCTAGTTGTTAAACTAAACCAGTGTTTCTCAACCCTGGTCCTCAGTGCCCCCTGCTCTGCATGTTTTAGATGTGCCTCTATTCCAGAACAGCTGATTCAAATGATTGCATGACCATCAAGTACTGCAGAAGCCTGTTAATCACCCAGAGATACAATTCAGGTGTGTGGCAGAAGGGAAATACCTGAAACATGCAGGACAGGGGGGTGGTGAGGACCAGGGTTGAGAACCACTGAACTAAACAAACAACCTTATTTTGTATCTTGAACTGAGATGGTGTTCTAAAATTTGATTGGCTTTCCATTGTGCCAGATGCTGATGCAGTTTGGTGTTTATCCAGTGACTTTACAGAGTGATGAAGACCCCGGCGATAATGACGGATAACTCTCAAATGGATTCACTTCCTGGCCCCGGGCCACTGACTGCATGGCTTCCCCTCTCTCTGCTTTTCTCTGGTCAGTCACTAATGAGTAAATGAATCAAAACCCAACAAAAAATTGTCAACACTTGTAATTTATTGTGGATTGTTATTGAAATAAATTTAATTAATTAAACTAAATATCGGATATCAGAACAGCATTTCTCAACTGTGGAGCTGCAGCAATGAGAAGCTGGCAGCAACATGAGTTTGGGATTCTTCACTGCAGAGAATCAGTCATAAATTATACCATAGAAGGATGCTTTAGAAAAATGTGTGATTGTCAGTAAAATACATGTTGAAGCAGAACTGGGAAGGTGGAACATGTCAATGCACAAAACATACCAAAAAGCTACTAAGAAATGGCTGAGAATTAAGAAAAGTCCTTGGACTGGTCAAAGCCTATGTAATATATAATTGATATATCTCTGATGTGCTGGGGTGTGACTTGAAACTGGCTCAAACATATCAGAGCTAAAAAAAGTTTTGAGGCAAACTTTCTCAGACTCACTAAAATTTATTTCAATCAAATTGAAAATAAAAAAAAAAATCTTGGCTATAAAATATGGATTTGTTTTTGTTTTGTCAATACATAAAGAAAAATATATATTCCTTGTACAAATACCATTAAATCACTTTATTTGAGGAGATAAAATAATGACATTAGAAACCGATATGTCAAGACATCTCCCTAAAAAAATCTTGGCTCTTCTATATTTATGTAGTATTCTAATATTTAATTTGCTTGTAAATGAGTCAGATGCTTTATGCATCATATTTCTGTTGAGGATTAACCTGTTATGATTGGAGTTACATCAACAAGCTGAACCACTCAGAGGCAGAGGAATAAAATCACATTTCAGCAGATTTCAGCACATTTTTCAGCACAGATTTTTCACTTTCAACAATTTAACTTCCTTGTGATGCTGAAAAGTGGTAATTGATTAAAGTTAATATGAAATGTATAGTTTAATTTGTAGATGCATTAAACAAACAGAAGAACAAAAGTAACACTTGATTTAAAACTGTCCTATTTCTTTCATGCACAACATAAAAATACATGATGCATTATGTTTAAAAATATCAGTAATGGTGGAAGTGAATTAGATCATTTCAATAAAATATAAACACAAAGTGCCAAACCTACCTAAAGCTTTTAAAACACTAGGTATATTTATGGAAGCTTTCACCATTTTTACATATGCTTCAGACAAGCAGACAGAGAAAACCTATTACTGGAGATTTTATGCAAAAAAAGGAGCTAAAACAAGACAGAAACAACAAATCTACAGATGCTCACTATAGAAACAACAAACCACTCAACACAAGCAGACTTGTGTTTTAGGAGATTAGGTTTCGATCCATGCACCTTCAAAATATGTTTGAGAGATTTAGAGCCGCTCACTTACTTTAATCATTTCAATCCAGAGAAACTGGCTGAGAAACGAGCGTTTACTTTCTGCTGACACACATGGAATAAATTAGCTAATTTTTCACTTCTTAGAGAGTTAGGTTTACTGTCAGGCTCAAGAAAAAATGTCTACATTTGTCACAATGCAGCCGTTTCCACACATCAGAGTAAGACAGCAAGCTTTGCTTTGACACTGGATTCAGCGGCAGGGGTCAGCAGACCTTTTGTTAAGGAGTGGGCTAATGGCTCTCTGGCACTTTGGACAGTCTTTGTATTTGTGCACATCCTGGTTGGACGGATGATGTTTGGTGACAGCAGAACATTAAATTATGCTCATTTGTCTTGACATTTACCATCATTTTAAGAGACGTCTTATTATATTAAATAGACTAACAATGGCTTTATTGTACACGACTAACTGACTACATTTAACGCTGCTCAGTGTGACGGCTTTCATAGTAAAACATTGTGGAAAACAAGTGGCAAAGCAGACTTTAAAGCCCCTCAGTGGGACCAAGTGTGTAGGAAGATCACAGTGTTTGATATGGATGAAGGAAAACAGCAACAGGAGCAGGATGTCCTTATGCTAATGTAGCTGCTAATCTCTTGAAACATTTAAAGAATTTCTTTTGTTGCTGCGCTTCTTCAGCTCCTTATAACCATGAGGGTGTTTCAGTTTGGTCACTGATTTGCACTATAAAGTCTTTTAAATGATTAAATACTAGCCATGATTTTTTTTAAATGTTATGTAAACATATTAGACTGAGTATAACATTCATTTGTCACCTTCTGAGTATGAATTACAAAAGTTTATCAACGTTTCATCAGCATTTTATTCCTAAATACGAATCTTAAGTTAGAATTTAAATGTTAGTTAACTTAAAAACATTTGGAATTTCACAAATTTTCTTAAAAATATTTTAAATTTAGAGGAAAAATCTTGAGATTGTTATTTACAAGAGAGACCTGCTACATTTTACAAACTTACACATGTTTAGGTGTGAAAGTGCATTAAGATGACAAATGTATTGCATGGGTCTCACCTGAATGTTGAACAATATAACAGCTGTTATAAAACTACCTAATATTCATTTGTATTTGTCCACATCACATTTTTTCCACTCAGTGTGCTTTGACACATATATAGCAATTCAAATACATGGTCAGAAAGGTTAAAAATTTGTTTTTAATTTGAAAAATAAAAATTGTTTTCTTTTGCCAAGATGAAAATTGGAAGCCAGCATGCATGCTTGAATGTCCTTACCCATAAAACTTGGTTTCTGTTGCCTTAAAATGATACTTTTCACCTCAATATACCCTCTCCGAACCAAACCAGCATCTTTTGTTAAGCAACCCTAAAATCAACCAAAAAGGCACAACTTCAAACGGTTTCATTGTTCTGACGTACAAAGTAAATCATTTGAACGTTTAATGTTTTAATTAATTAATTTTTTCTGATATTGCTCTGAATTAGGCTGTTGAATTACACGGTGGACTCTTCCCAACAACCAGATTCACTCAGCATTCTGACTATTTTTATCAGAACCAGCATTGATTCCTTCAGTTATCTGAGCTGCAGCAGCTCATGTACTGGACTGGACCCAGAGCCTGGCCCTCAGTCACCACATGGATCAATGAGCCTTGACCCTGACGCTGGTTCAGCATTACGCCTTCCTGGGACAACATTCATTAGAAACTGACCACTGCAGACAGGAAACACATCCCAAGGGCTGCAGCTTGAAAGATGCTCTGACCCAGTCCTCTGACAATCACAATCTGGCCTTGGTCAAACTCACTGAAACTCTTACACTTTCACATTTTACTTGATTTAAGCACAACAACTTTGACCAAACTGTTTACTTGCTGCCTGGATATAACTTACCCACTGAGGTATTGTAATATCACGTCTTATTGACGAGGAGCACCACACATATCCTGCAGATTGCAAGAAACAATACGGCAAAGAGGAGAAGGAGAACAGCTATGCAGATCCCACACATCCTGGACACAAACTGTTTAAACTTTTACTTTCAGTTCCATTTGTACAAACCAGCCACCACAAAGACCAACTTTAAACATTTAGAAGAATGAAAATATAGAATATTTAAAATACGTACTCTCTAAATGTCCGTATTAATAGCAAAGGCAAACTTAAATTCCTTGTTTGTGTGCACAAACTTGGTTGAATAAAGCAGATACTCATTCTTTAATGACTATCTATATTGTACAGTAAATTATCTAGCATATAAAATGTCACCACCCAACAAATCCTGCTCGTAATGTCCAGTGTTTGATGTTCTAAAAGGCCCAACTAATTACTCATGGAACGCTCTTACTTTTAGTACCGAACATTTTATAACCAAAGGATAAATTCAGACTCTCTTCTTGCTTGTACAGTTGATTTTGCACTGCTTTGCAAGGTTAAAGAGAAAAACACAAAGCAGAAACAGAAGTGACTTCACATGAATCTTCATTTGTCCCGTTTAGCGAGTCAGACTCCAGGTATTAAACATTATAAGCCAGAGATTGAACATTGCACTGTGGGAGCCATTTTGAACAGTGTCTGTTTCTGAGATGGAATGATTCAATATTTTTATTGGAGTCTGAGATTGACTAATATGTTTGTCATGTTATATTTTCTTTGACGGTCATTTTTCACCATGAAAACAAAAGTATATTGTTTTCTGCTCTCCTTCAGCCCACATCCAGTCCTCTTAGCGGTGAAATCCACATGAGTGGAACCAGCAGCTCATCTTTCAGAAGTCTGAGGCTCATTCGGCTTTGATGCTTTACAACCTCTGACTAAAAAGCGGAGCTGAAACTCTGCATAAAAAGTCTGTTTAATCCCGGACCAAATGTCATTTAAGCCCACAGGCTGAACAGAGCTGCCTCATACATGTTGCTGTCGCTCCACATTAATGTTCATTTTATTAACCATTTCCCAAATATTCTTCCAGAAACGTCTTTAATATGTTTCCATAATGCTGGTTCACATATATTACATCAGAAAACAAACAACACACTAAGAAGACTGTAGAAATGGAACATTAATCAAAATAGGGGGAGTAATATTTCTGGTATATTTGGGATACTGATTCATTTTCACTCTAATAATTCATATTTATTGCACTTTGCTTTTTGGACTTAATCTGAAGCTGATTGATCTCATCATTTGACAAAAAATTAAATATGAAGCAATTTGTTCTTGTATCAATAAGGTCAATGTCTTTCTATAACATGAAGGGCTAGATTTTTTTTATAAATCAGGAGAAAAATAAACAGCCTTTCATTACGACTGTCAGCTTCATTAAGCACCGACTACATAAACAAAAAAATATATTTTTTTCCCCTCATTTTTAAACCTAAAGTGCATTTTGTATCCCACACTGAACTCCATTTGGATCCTTTCACTTTCCTGTTGTGGGAAATCTCCGCCATGATTATTTCTTTTAAAATAGTCCACTACAGCCACACTACCAACACTAAAAGAAAGTCAGACGTTATCAGGTAATCAAGTTGAACCTTTTCTAATCTAATAAACCATTATTCAAGAATAAATTGTTTTCCCTTTGTAAACACATACAAAACAAGGCAATAAGATGCTGATTTTGACACAGCCAATTTTTTATTTTGTATTTTTATTTTTTTGTAACATGTTGAACCCAGTTGCCAACTTTAACTTGACACAGAGCGAGTGCAGAATCTTCCACAGAGAGAACTTTGAGCTCTAGAAAGGAACCTTACACTCACCATTTTGAGGGAAATCTAGCATGTTGACAAATTATTTATAAGTTTACATGTAAACTTTAATTGAAGATGTCCAAACCATCTGTACTGGGAAGAACACAAAATAAATTATTCACTCAAACTGAGATAAAACATAAATGAACATTTCCAGCAGCTTTGCTTCCAAAATGTGAATTTAAATTTGAAGAAAACACAGAACATGAATAGCCAAATAGGGAGAGAAAAACCTAAAAATAAATTAAAAGTGCCAGACTGAAAACTTTGAGACATTAACTATATTTATTCATCAGAAAAAAAATAAATCAAATTTTGAGAATTAATTGCTTTTGAAGTTGCTATATTTCTTCTTAAAGTAAATCAGATGTTTGTCAAAACTTCTGATTAACAATCCAGGAGTTTGTTTCTTTAGGGCACAAATACAATGAGACACAGAAGCTTGTTGCTTTTGGACTCCGGCAACAATGTTGGCCAAGGATCCAGAGTTATTTTTCCACCCCACGCGATGAACAGAATAACAAATGAGGCAAATAACTCAAACACTCAAAGTTAGAGAGCTGCAGCTCAAAGGAATGTTCAGGTAAAGAAATTCCAGCTTACCTACAGTTGGGGCCATTTCTTAACCGGTTCTATAGGACCAGATTCTGAGTCACATCATTAAATGTCAACAGTGTAAATTAGTGCTACCAGTAAATTTGTTAAAACATTTTACTAGGGTTGCCACAAAAATGGTATGGATCTACATAATAAAGTTGACAGATTTTGATTGTTCTTTCAAGACCTATTAATACAATCCAAGTTGCCACAGATATTTCCAAGCCAAACTTTTAAAACAAAATTAGCATTTATTAAATGTCTCCAACTCCAGGGAACAATCACTTGACTATGACTTATTGTTTAAGCTGAGCATAAATTCAACATGAGTCAGTTCATGTCTTTTTAAAATTATATTTATTTTTTATATCTACATCCCATAAGGAGTTGAAAGTCTCCTTAAAGAAAGTGACTTTTGTCTAAGGTAAATATAACTGCATACAATCAGTCTACGAATATAATGTAAAATTACCAGTTAATGTGATAATGCTATTTATGAGTTGAAATTCATCTTTATCTGACTTAGATAAAATGGTAAATCCTAATGTTTGTGATGATTAACTAATTATTGTGGAAAGTGATGCATGTTGTCGTTTTTCTCCTCTGAAGCTTCTAGCATTACATTTAAATTATGGCTAAGTTACAAAAAATGTCTTGCATTCACATTTTTCTGTTTTACAGTTTAATATTTATTCAAGAAATTACTGCATAAAAAGGAATAGAATAAAGAATAAAAAGATAAAACAGTTGCAGCACTTGCTCATCAAAATGGATTAGTTGGTGGTTGTCAGTCTTTCAGTGCTGCAGCTTAAATAAATCTTAATTCAGGGGCGAGTTAAGCAAGTTAAGCTTGAAGACCTTGTTCTGATGTCTTCTGAGCTGTTAAGTGCATTCAGGTCTTCATGCTGGATTCTTTTGTTTCCAGTGGAAAATTAATGCTGAAATACTAAGAATGAGTCAGAAACTTTGGATTTAAACCACAACTTTCGCTTTGCAATATAACACTCATACTTTCGTATTCTATAAAAAGATTCCTGAGTTTAGTGGGTATATCTTTAAATATTTCAATAAATAGAAATGTTTGCTGTATGAAAATGTTAAGTTCATAAATTATCTATGAAAATCAGTCTAAATAAAAATCAAGAAAAACTATAACAAAGCAGATTTTAAACTGTTTTCTTTCCTTCGAACAGGAAAATAAACAATAGCCTGAACCATATGGTCTGTTTATTAAAAGATTATGTTGAATATTGGATGCATAAACTGATGAGCAACAGTGATGACAAACCGATGTGGAGAACTGCATTCTAACCTTAGAATCAACTACAGGTTATAAAAATTGTTAACAGATGAGTGCTTACATAACTAGACAACAATGCAATTTAAAATTAATGAGAAGTGAATATGCTGGAACAAAACTTTTTTATCAGTACCAGTTTTATGCAATTATATTTTATAAACTACATTTTAATCCCCCAAATATGAGCTGTTACTAGAATTTACTGTCTATAACAGTTTTTAATGAAGATTATATCTATGTTCATTTGTAAAAATGAACATAGGTAATTCTTGAATACCGACAAAAATGATCTAATTAAAAGTTCATGCAAAACCCATTTTTAGGGTCCATAGGAATGGCTGAGGTGTAAATTAATTCGGCATCATGATTATTTCTGGGTTCTGGTAATTATTGTAGCCATTAAGCTAAATAAATAGACAACTTTCTCTGACTAACTTTCCAAAATGGGATTTATGATTGAGAAAGTAATGTAAAAAATAAAACAGTTCCTTCAGGTTATACTCTATGGTAAGGAATTTCTGTAGACACCGACTTTCTCCAAGGTAATTGGAGCATAAATTTGTAAGCAGAAGTTTTACTAAACATACCCAGAGCTGCACCTTGTTTGCAGCCCAGCATGTTCTTCCACAGATGTCTAACTTGCCTTTTTGTAAAGATTCATGTCTTGCCCTGCAGTCAAACAGTGTTTTTGTTTTTAGCTTATCCACTTTAGCTGATATCTATTTGACAGCTCATCCGCTCCGTCCTATTACTGAAACCCTCAAGGGTTGAAGAAGCACGAACACCCATGACAGTTTCTTATCTTGAAAAACCAACTCTGACAAGATGAGGAAAACATAGAGAGCCAGGCAGGAAAGTTAAGAGTAAAATGCCCATATAACCACACCTCCGATAGGCATGTTATTGTAGTAATTATCTGGAAGGCACAGGAACCATCCAAGATCAAAGTTCTTTCTTTTTCTGATCAGTTAAGAAGCAAGGTGATGCTAAGGGACATCTCTAAATTAAGATGCTTATTTTTGAAAAATAAAAAAAACAGTCTGCAAAGACATTTTTTGTTCAATTTGTGCAGATTGAGCTGTTCCTCAATTTAGGGTGGCTGTTAAAACTTTACACACCTTGGTTAAAAAGGTTGGGATTTATACCAAGAAAATGAGAGTTTGTCCTCCTTTAATGTGACACATATAATAATATCAGTTGTAAATGGTAAATCTGCACACACCTAAATAAAACTGGATAAACTTTTGCATTCCTAGCAAGCAGTCTGTGTGTTTTGGTACCAATACTAAAGTTCTCTTCAGGTGACGTCACAGATGTTCTGCCAGATTAAGATTTTACCAGGACATTACTAAACTTTATTTTTTCCCCAGATGAAGATTTTTCTTGATTTGTTTTCACAGTGATCTTGGAAAATGGGTTGTCAAAAACTCACAGTCTGCCTACTGGCAGTCTTTCATTAGTTTTGGAGTCATTTCATGGTGTTCCTATTTATTTCTATCAATAATTGGCATTTTTTAACATGTCACAAAAATATTATTTATATTACTGAGAATGTGTTGCAACATTTAAGCCCCAAATTATTCTTAAGCCTGACAAATTTAGTTTTAAATTGTCATTTATTTTACCATAAATCTTTCATGAGTATTAGTATTATTTATGATTTAGAGAGGGTCAACAAGAGTCCTGATTTATACTGGACAGAGAATCAGTGGGTCGAGCTCCACCAACAAAATGGATCTCATCACCAAAGATAACATTATGAAAATACCAGTGATTTTAGAGCTGCTCAGAAATGATAAGAAATGATTTGTGATGATCTTTTAAAAATTATAATCATGCTAGCAGTTTGACAGGGGTGTGAAGACTTTTGAGACAGACTGTATGTTAAAGGAAAAGAGTTTTAAAAGTTATTTCCTACATCAAACCTCATATGAATGGAAATGACAGTGAAGCAGCTGCAACACCCTTAATGAAACTAAAACCCTTTTATCGATCACGCTCTGCACAGACCAAGTCATTTAGAAAGAGGTTTTGGTTCCAAGAGAAGCAAAACATTAAGGTCAGCACTGATAAATGGCAAATCTACTGTCAATAATGTGTGAGAGCCCATGATGAACAAATAAAGACTTAATTTTAAAAAAAGAATAAGCATACAACCAGAAATATTTCTTTCTTAACTTTCTTCACAAGAAGTTGAGAAAGTTTCCAGCCGGTTGATGCTCTGTGTGAATGGGAGCCAGCAGATTTTCAGGACTGAGATTCTGTCAGTGTGGCTCTTCTTTGTGTCAGAACCATGAAAATCAGAAAGTCAGAGGATCAAATATGAGGCGGCCACTTTGTAGAGAGACTGTCTGAGGAAGTATGACCTAAGGATTGTCACATTCAGCACAGGATGGAGATGAGATGCATCAGTGTGATCGATGGTTTTCTTCCTGTTCCCAAAACTAGCTTTGCATTTATACATTTGAAAATATCTGCCAGTGGAAGCTTTTGTTCAGGGCAATAATTCTTGAATACCGACATAAATCCCATAGTGATCCATAACCTCTAATCTCAGAGGCTGAGAAATTTCCAGACCTAAATCCAAATGAGAAACTGCTGTAAAACATGAAACCTGGCATTGACATAAAATGCCCATCCAAATTAGCTGAAATATAGATGTTTCACAGAAAGGACAATATGTAAAAATATCCATGTGAAAAGATGGTAGAAACATGCAACAGTTACAGAAAGAGGCTCATAATGCATCAGGAGGTTTAAACAAATGAAACTTTTTATGTTCTGATTTATTATAAAAAGAGGACAAACATGAATTATTTTCCTTCCACTTCAAGGTTATATAATATTTTTATATCACATAAAGTCAATTAAGACTACAAAGAAGTTTGTGGTTGTGAACAGTGAATAGTTATAAAATACACTATAACTACTCTTTGAAGGTCTCTGGCATTTTCTGGGTGCTTCTCATAGATCTGACTGCTGACAGATTGATTGCACCTAGATCAATTTCACCATCGTGTTGTTTTTGTCCTTTTCACCCACAAATTCTGGAAACTTCAAAGCAGTAAACAGTGTATATGTTATCTCCATAGATTATTGAAAAAACTACACAAATACACACTGCTGCGTAAGCAGGACCTGCTGGTTGCTGAAGATCAGAAGAGACACAACAAGCGTCTTGCTTTCATTTTCGCAAACACGCGCGGTCAGAAAAAGGTTAGATGTCGACAGCAGTTGATTGCTTTTTTGACAGAGAAGCTTGCAACTGAAAATCCTAACAGCTAACCTAAGAGGTTGCCTGTTTGAATGAGTGTGTAATGTGTTTCCTCCAACTTTGATTGACAGTTGTGATTAAAAGCTGGCAAAACTTTAGCTCCCAATGTCCTGACGTCTTGTGTTGCTAAACAGCTTTATTTGTTTGCACTTTTTAATTTTGTTTAGTGTTTAGTCTTTTTACAAAGCTTTGACTTTGACTTTTCTTCATTCAGAGCTTGTGAAATATTTTTTTTTCTGTATGGAAAGTTGACAGGAAAATGCCATAAAAAGTTTTTTTTTTCCCCATGATTTTTTTATGTTTTGGCGATGCTGGACTAATATTCAATTCGATGTAAGGACACCGTTTTAAATTTTATAATATGCTGAAAAACAATAAAAAAAAGAGACCTTTTCTTCAGTTTTTCCCTCAACTGCTTCAAAGAAGTACATTTTCAGTCTTAAAAACATGAACAAATTTCTAACTTTTCAGAAGCCTAACCTAAAGAAAAGTTTCATTCCAGCAGTGTGCTGCCTGCTCCTCATTGAATGAAAGGAATTGCAGATTTTTTTCCCCTCTTATCCTTGTCCTCTTTAATCATTACCAAACAACATGCCTTTCTGCACAAAGCGAATACCAATGCAGTAAAATATCATCCCTTAAATTGACATTCATGGGAGTCCATGCTGCTGTGACCTTCTGTACGAATTAGATTGATTTCTCAATGTCAAAGTCAGAAACTGGAGAGCAAACAGCCATAACAGCGTAGATTCCTCCCTGCAGTTTCATGTTTTTATTGTAGATATTACATATTAGAAAATACACAAAAACCTGCATTATTTTTGTATGCATTCTGTCGCAGCCCCTTTTCCGCCTCCTGCACGAGTTTATCTGGGAAAACAGCCTGAGGTTATTTAAGGACTGGAATGGAGGGAGAATCAGAGCCGGCACAGATGTGCCGCATTGTTCAGGGTTGTCAGTGTTCAAGGTATTGAGTCAGAACTTTTTTCTTTCAGCTTTGTTCTAGAAGTTATGCTTTGTAAGCGGAGGGTTGCTGCTCATTTGTGAACAAAAAACATCTGAGTCAGTGTCTCATCAGCCTAACTGAAGCGCTGATGGATTTTTCAGGTCAGTGAAGCAATCATTTGGGCAGTGAAGTATTATTTTTCATCTAGAAAAACCCTCAGCGACATGTCATCTTCTTCACTTCAAATTTAACTATCAGTGCAAATAAGTTAACACCTTTCAGGGCAAAGCATTTTTTATTTATGCAATATTCAGATTTGATGAAAGTCATATTTTTGTTGCTTACACTTAACGCCTTGAGATTTATTTGGTAACATAGTATTTACTGTATGTTGTTCTGCAAATGTGAACAGGAACAGAGTATTAAAAATAGAGCATTAGAATGTGTGCAGAGCAAAATATGAATACAGGAAGCATCTTCGTCCCCTTCTCCACTTTGAGGGCTCAAAGGGGTCTGAAAAGGATTCGTTACCGTTTGTCTTGTTGACTGCAGTCTATTTTTCGGAAGCACATTTTTTCTTTTCATTGCTATGCTGACAACATTAAGCCCAATCTGTTAAAGAAAAAATAGCAGAAATCAACTGTCAGCATTTCTAAACTGCATCAGTGAAATTAAGGTTTAAACAATGCTCAACATTATGAACCTGTTAAAGAGAACATTTAGGAAACCCATTTAAATATTTAGTACTCTATCAAAGTCTATTCTATTTGTTTTTTTCTGAAGACAAAGTGAACTAAATTAAATAAAAGCACCAGAAATGTTGACTGTCTATTCTCAGTCATCTGGTCAGGTCTATTCCAGCAGGCTTAAACCAAAAACATCCAGCTCAACGTTTTTTCCTTGAAGAGTTTTTGGCATTTCTGGCGGCTCACAGTTGAGCTTAACTGCAGACTTCAACCCAGGAAGAAAAAAAATTGCAACGTTCGGTTGCCTTTGATTTATACGGAAGAGGATTAGGGCAACTGGGAAAAAAATAAAACAGTTCTGACTTTAATCTCAGAATTAAGGTCAGAATTCTGAAAAAAAAGTCCGAATTGTGAGATTAAAGTCAGAATTGTGAGATTAAAGTCAGAATTGTGAGATTAAAGTATTTTTTTTTCTTTTTTCCAGTGGCCCTAATCCTCTTCCGTAGATTTAAGTATGTTAATGTAATGCAAAAAAGTTTTTGTTTATTAAAAAAAAGGCAATTTGTGAATCAAATTGCCTTCTAACTCTTTGGCTGTGTTCTCCCTGGCAGATTTTATTCTGCCCTTAAGGTTTTCATCCTTTTTGTGCATCAACAATCTTTAATTCTACAAGCATGCATTTTCATATCAACCATAGCAATAGGCTGGTGTAGGTCTGGTGGTGACATCTTAGGAATTTTGGGGGCATTTTTTAGCATCTCCTTTACTAGAAGTTTCAAACGTTTCGCTGAACTCCTCAAACAGCTCTTTAAATCTCTATGTTCTCGCTGAGAAACAATTTCCTAATCATGTACGACTGAGGTGATACGCCCATGTGCAAATTTAGCCAAAATTTGACATTTGCAAAAAATATTTTCAAAAGGTCAGAACCTGCCTGTAGTCTGAGTCTATATTTATCCAGACATTTCAATAACGAATCATTTTTAAAATGCTGCTCTACCCCAGAATAAAATGTGGGAACATTCAGCAGCAACACTTTAAAGGTTAGCAACACCCACATGAACAGGTTGTTGGTTTTATTGATCAAATAAAAGGAACACAGCAGTGCTTGCTCTGGTAAGCAGTCTCAACTTTTAGAAAGCTTTTAGAAACCATGTAAATATAAACTACAAATACGTTAAACAGATCTGAATGTTCAAACCAACCCACATCAAACTGATCTCATCAGGTCTTCAGTTTCTGATCCAGTCTTTCACAGTCAGAGAATTGCTACCAATGCTGTTACTAAGGCGCCTTACATTGCAGTAATGAGCATACACTCTAAGTTTGATGTTGCTACTCCCTTTATCATACTTATGCTGTCAGGCTATGTTGTTGAACATTTAACAGAGAAACACAAACTGAGCAAAAACAGTTCTGCTTCAAACACAAGAATGGTTATAAAACTGAGCAGCTTGAAAAGTAATAAGCTTTCTTATGTAAGTCATTTTAACAAGTTGCCTTCTTACCGTCGCAGTCTAATGTGATTCCTATAAATCCATCTACACTACATAAAGAGGCAACCAATCCGAGCAAGTCGGGGGGGCTCTAATAAATGTAAATCACAGCTTGTGACCATGCTGTGCTCCACCCCCCCCTGGGCATATGCCTGTCACTCAAACTCTGAATCTGCAGCAGAAACCTGGCGATGGCAAAAAAAGAAATAATACCAGAAGAAGTAGAAGTAGAAGAAAATGTCTCTTTCTTAACAGCTGACATTAAATAGCTGTGAAAAAAAATGGGGAAAGATGGAGACAAAAGTAGTAAAGCGAGGCATCTTAAAATAAGCTGAAAACCGCAAGAGCTCAAGGAATAGTGAACATCTGTGAATTGGAAGAAAACTGCACCTGAAGGGACTAAAGAGCAATGAGCTCGTTTACACCATTTACCAATTACCATCACAGTTTTTTTTAGTTTTAATCTTTTACAGATCAAATTATTTTCCATTGCTGTGTAATACTGCTTCTACTCTGAGATCATATCTTAAGCCCTAAACACACAACTATTGACGGATCACCCACTAAATATGGATGCAGAAGCCACCGGGTGATTTTCTGTGTAATACTTCACTTCAGGCTGAGTGATTTATTGCTTTGTTTTTTCATGTTGACCATTTTTGCACCATGTTGCTATGCTGCACTGCTGTTGTAGTTGGTGACGTCTGTCCCTCCACATGGAGAGAAGAAGTAGAAAAAGTTTTGGTGCATCTGAAATATTGTACATTTATAAAGAGCTTCCTGAGCAGCTTAAGACAATTAATAATGATAATAAAAGATATAATAATTTAAAGATGTAAATTTTCTTATAATGGTTGCTTGTTCATGTTAAAATATTCACCACATGTATTCGATTGATTTCAGTCTTTTATAGAGACAAGTGATTCATACCTCTGTCTGCAGGAAAGGCTGCAGCTTTCAGCACATTTACAAGGGAGGCACAAGTCTCCTGTGTCTAATGCATAATAAAGCAACACTGGTTTTACAATCTGCTGGTTCAGCTACACATATGTTGCTGATCTTAAGTGGAACAAATGAAGACGTCAGTAATGGTTTTTGTTTGCTTCTGCAACATTTTGGTGGTTTTACAAATTTCTTTTTTGCTTCTTGATCTCCAAACTTTCATTTCAGAAACCTATTTATACAGATTTTTGTCCAGATTTTTTTATTCTAACAATTTTAGTCATCCAAAAATATCAGGATGGCTCTTAACATAATCGTATGAGATATTCCTGCTCTATATCTTACACGATAAGCGTGATGTGAACTGCTTGGAGAGACGTCGGGACTGCTCCAATCTAAAATTTCATCTGAGATATTCAACATGTTGAATTGTCTTGAGCCAATATCAGAGTTTTGGGAACCGAGGGCAAACAAGGATGCATATGATTAATGTGACATTCAGCCAATCAGAAAGTCAGGTTACAAAAAAGGAATCAAAAATGCAGAAGATAACATAACTCCCATGGTGCACCAGAAAGTCCCATTGACATCAGATTTCCGTTTTGGATCTTTTTTTTTCTCTGTTAAAAATAGTCCACAAAGTATTGCCAATACTTTTTCCCCAGTCGGCCATATTTGTTTACCAAAACGTCTACTGCGGTTAAGATCTACAGGAAACGCCTGATGTCTGCAATTTAAAATGAATGTTTCTGCAATATTTATATTCATATTGTGTCATAAATTATTTAATTCAATAAAATGCTAGTTATTTAAAAATCATGATTTTTTTTTTAGGTTCTGTCTCTCAGTATTGAGATGTACCTATGATGAATATTGCAGAGCTCTCCATTCTGTCTAAGTGGAGAAACTTGAAAACTTGGAAATACTGAATGCTTATTTTCCCCTCAAGACCAATAGAACTGTACACACATTTATAATCTATGTTTGTTTTATTTCTATTCACTATTTTAAGAATACATTCAGGTGTTAAAAGTAAATAGCTTGGGATAGACAGTTTTCAATAAAGCAACCCAGCAACATTGAGGTTGCAGTTGCCTTATATTAACACCATGTACAAATATTTACTGTTCTACTGTCGCATTTTTCTCTGTAGACAAAAAAAGCTGACGCACAATTAATAAAAGGACTGAGCTGCATGTTACACTACTAAGGTCAATTTAATAGGAGCTGTACAGAGTTAATTTTTCCTCTTTTGTACCAGAGTAACTCTTAATCTAATATTAATCTAATAAAATCCTACTCACTTTTCCCACACATTAAATTCAGTCAATTTATCAGCAGACCATTTCAGTTTGAAATGCTTAAAGCAGGCAGACAAAGATGTTTTACTTCAACTAAACCTTGATGTTTGATGGCAGCAGGAAATGATCAACTACATAATTAAATATACCTCTGCTGTGGATTACCAAGGACCAGAGCAGAAAGAAAATCAGAACCAAATACTTTAGAAATCCTTTCTATCCACAACATATTTTCTTTCCAGCTGTATCCAATTGTCTTTAAACTCACTCACTGTTTTTTCCACCTCATGTAGTTTCCTGAAACAGAGTCACTCTTTCAAACATCCTCAATAATGGCAAATTTCTGAAATAAAAGATTTACCCTGTAAATACTTATCCCACAGAAACCACAAGAAGTGCTGGACAGACGTGTTCAAGTTTGGCTATTCCTTAGTGACAAACATCTAAACTAACATATTAACAACAAATGAACAAGTGTTTATTGATTTGAAGTTGGAGCATTCTTAATTTATAAAACAGATTTTTGACTTAACACCCAAATGAGCAGTTTGACAGTAAAACAGAATAAAATAGCATAATTTAGTAATAAAGGCCAAAAGTACTGAAGTTCAGTCCAAGACAATCCTGCAACTTTTGCTTCCCTTCTCCTCTTACCTGCCTCAAATGAATGGCTTGTTACCAGGCCTGAATGACTGAATGCCTATGAGGGAACTCATTTTATTCAGCTGTGTTGGAGCAGGGCTCCATCTAGAAATTTGAGGATGATTTCACTTGAGGACTGGACTTCGCAACCCCTGCTACAAACAACAGACCAGGGATTCTGAGTCC
The DNA here is from genome assembly GCA_903067075.1 of Micropoecilia bifurca. Taxonomy (NCBI): domain Eukaryota; kingdom Metazoa; phylum Chordata; class Actinopteri; order Cyprinodontiformes; family Poeciliidae; genus Micropoecilia; species Micropoecilia bifurca. The sequence continues at coordinate 29,384 of CAEGAF010135430.1, read as the reverse complement.
TGGTCCTCTGGGACCACGGTTCCTCATGGTTTAGATGAGTCTGCACTCCACCTGAGTCAAATGATTTCATCTCCTGCTCAACTACCATCAGTTGCTGCGTGACTATGTCTAGTGATCACAGATAAATTTAAGTAATGCATGTCACAGCAGAGAAGCAGCTAAAACAGGTCATCAGTGAACATGATTGAAAACTGCTGCTGCAGACTCAGTGGAAACAGCAACTTAAAGCTAACTGGTGACAACTATAATAGCAGAGGGGTTAGGAGTGAGCAGAATCTGAAGAAAATTAGGTCAGAAATCAATTTAGCGTACCAAAAGGACTATGAAAATCCTAAGATTGAGGCTGTAACTACTGGATATCACTGGGGAAAACGTGCACTTGTAGGTTTTGATTCCTACATTGAATTAATGATTTAACATCATTACACAACAAGTTTATCCTCAGGCCAAGACAAGAAACACTCCAAAACTAAAACCGCCATTACACTGTATATACAGTGTAATGGATGGTAATGTATGCTTTGTGCATGAGTGGTTTTGTAATTTTGTTTGCTTTTACTGCAGCTTTTAAACTAATGCAAGTATGCAACAGAGGCATCAAGCGAAGCATTATTAATTATTTCCCTCTAAGGTCACAAGAACATTAAATGGCTATTTGGAAACTGCCGGTATTTTCAGATACTGATCGGGAAAAAGTTACATGTTTAGACAAAATCGCCGACACATGGAGTCTGTTGTAGTTGTCATGCCAGGCCACTGGAGGGCACTGTGATTTTAGCATGCCATCAAAATGCACAGATGCTTTTGACCGTTGTCCTCCACTGCATTTAGAAAATAGCAACACATTCTGTATCAGAAGTTATTTTAAACTGGTTACGTAGCACACAAAGCACAACCATTGTTTTTTTTACATCTGTCCATCTGTGTGTAGAACGAACCGTGCAGCCCTGCAGTCAGCACATGTTCACTTTCACACCTGCAGAGCACTTCACACCTCTGTGAGGGGTCTTCACTCCGACACCTCGTTTCAAAAAGTGCCAAAGTCAGAGACTCTGGTCACTAGAGATGTGTAAAAAAGCAACTTGATTGTAACAAAAATATTACAATTCCATTGAAAATCAGCTCCGTCTAAACAGGGCCTAAATAATATTCTATAATTTAAATTCAAGTTGATCAAATAATAAAAATAAGAATATAAGTTTTCTTTGTAGCTGCTAAGTTGTTTTCACTATCCGGTTGTCAAAGCGACCCATTTAGGGTTCTAGTACCGGAATATTGACAGTTTCACTAGTTTAGATCCAGATTGTTCAAAAGAGATAAATCACTTCACATCACTCAGTCTTTTAGAACACAGAGCTGAGAACTGGTGCCCTAAAGGGCCGCAGAAACCAAACAATAGGACAACATGAGACAGTGTTACTTTTCACAGCGCTCATGCTTCCAGCGCGGGTAGAATCAGCTAAAAAGTAAAAGGTTTTGTTTAAGCATTTATTAACGTCCCAAATCTCAGTCTTGAGGTATTGACACCATATTTCAAACGACTGAGGATGAGTTCTGCTTTCCACTGTACAGACCACAGACACTGCAGGGAAAGTGGGAGACTTTACAGGAAAATCCTATTCTATTGCTTCTGCATAATATATTATGACCCGTTTTTGCAAAACAGTTTTTTTTTTCTTTTATTTGATAAAATGGGGCTGATTTTTAATCTCCAAGCTGTTGCCAGTAACAAAGTCCTGGCAGCTGAGATTATGATACAGATGGTGTTTGACAATAAACAGCAGCCTAATCATAATACTTTTCCTATTGTTAGCTGTTAATACTAGTATTATGCAAGTGATTTTTTTTCAAGAGCTTTTACTTTTAATTAGGCTATTTCAGTTCCCACAGTAATACTTAAAAGGCTTTACGTCTGGCTTGTGTTAATGAAAAAAGGATGCCGGCAAATTAACTCATTAGGTATTGAATCAGACAAACTCCCAAATAAGGGATGTCCAAAGTGTGAACTTATGATGCCCTTCGTCTGATTGTGTGTGACTGCAACTCAAACTGTGCAAATTATCGGAAGACTTAATTTTAATTGGGAGAAAAAAAATTATATATATACATATATATAAATTAAAATCTTGTATTAATGGAAAATGTGTTAAATTTTTAGTAATCAGGCTTTTTAAATCATTCTCATTAATTTAATGATAGGGTAAGACATAAACTGAGATTGTGGTGCATCCAAATATGCTTTTAGTTCATGTAATAAAGTTCATGTAATAAAGTTAGCATAAAATTTTGTTCATACTGTTGAAAATAGTCGGTCTCCAGCCCCTGCCACAACATTTTTTTTCTTCAATTTGCCCCAAAATAATTTGCAAATTTGGTGTTATTTTAGCTCTTTATTGCCTGAATTTATATAAAATAACAAAGAATTTACTTGTGTTACAGTTAGAAGTCAGACATTACAATCTCTCCCAGTCAATAAGTCACAATTTCTTTCCCATAGTTTGGCTGGTTATGCTACATGGAGTCAGAATTGCATCATTCAATAAAAAGTTTATTTTTTGCTGTAAAACTCTCCTGATCATTGAATCCTAAACTAAATCCTAAATATTTCTTGATTATCATAATGATAGGGAAGATTTTCAGAAGGTTTTGGTCCCTGATAAACTAAAGAAATCTATCATGTGAAAATGCTGATACAACTTTAACTAGGACAGATGTCCTCTGCATTTACAGCACACACTGCAGGGTCTTTGCTAAGTTCAGTGAGGCATTTGTCATAAACTTTCAAGAAATAATCTAAAATAAACTACAGAGAAAACTGCAGAGGAAATGCTGACATTGTTCTTATTTTCCTGAGGAAGTCCATTAGAATGTCACTAAGTGAATTTGTGAGATGAATGAATTATTAATAACAAAGAGGCTATTGCTGATTGTTTCTTTTTTTGCTGAATCTAATTGTAGTTGGCATTTGGGAACTCTGCCCAGCAGGTAACCGGCAAGCTGCCAAAACCTGGTACAATGTGGACTCACAATGGCTGTTAACGAGTCAAACTGTATCTACTTCCCCTTTTCCCAAACAGCTGAAGACATCCGAGTTATTTTTCTGCTATGACGTTCATTACATGGGATGTGAGTGGACCGTGATACTGGAACAGGGAAAGTGTCTGTGGCGTTACAAGTAATAAAAAAAATAACATCAAAGGACGAACACGGAAACTGCAGAAGATGGGAAACAGAAACTTTTATAGGAATTTATTTTATGAGCTTCTGGAATGGACCAATGGCAAACATGTCAGGCTGGATAAAAAAAGATTAAGTTATTCTACTTGAACCCATAAACATTTCCTGACAAATATCTGACATCAGACCATATTTTTTTGTGACTGAATAAAAGCTGGGACACAGATGGCAGCCAACAGGGAAGATTAATTCATTATAATCTGACAGCTGCTTTGCAGGCTGTCATGACTGATGATTGTCCTTTAAAAGATAACAGTCAGGAAATCAGTCACGCATAATCCTGATGTGACAAAACTTAGGTTGAGGATCAGGTGAGAAGATTATGCTGAAATGTTAAAACACTTCATAATGTCTCCTTTACATTTAGGATCCTGTAAAAAAAAACCTAAACAGCATTTTCTGGTTCAATAAAGACATGCGACCAAAGGAGTACAGTGAGGCAACGTTTTAGGTCAAGTCAACAGTAGAGTTAATAAAAGGTCCAACAACACAAATGGATTTTAAAGGTTTAGATGTGAAGGTCAAAGTAAAAGTTTAGTCTCCATGGCAGAGAGCGATATCCATCAAATGGGGAAAAGAGTCATGCAATTTTGTTTTATAACGATACTGCAAACTGTGCTATAAACTTCAATTAATGCTTCCTCAGTAACTCAGCTCTCTTACTGTCCCTGATTCCGTTGTCATGGTGTCTTTCCCAGCGTACGGCATTTGGGTTCAGGTCATCCAACCTCTCTGAGCTTTACAGGTGCAACATTTTTAGCTCCCCTATGACTTAGTGCATCATTATCAGATACTCAAGCAAAAGGATTTCTATATCTTGAAGATTACATTATTATGAGATGGACCTAGATTTTTTAAAATTCCAATTTCTTTTCACAAATACAATCTGAAAGGTCTGGCATGCTCCTTTCTGCTGTAAGTATTTTAGATATTTATTTTTCTTCCAGGATTGGTTTGGACATGTGTCCAGTCAGTCGTCTTTCCCATGACTGTGACCCAGAGAAAGAGAGAGAGAGACTATTTAAAGGGTTCTGGAAAACCCTGCAGGTGTTCTGAGTTGATTAACTGATTAAGCTATAATCAAAATGACTAGAAACAATAAAGGCTTGAGATATGCGAGTTTCATTTTCATGCAATACAAAATCTTTTTAAATGAACTAGAACTTCTTTTAAAGAAAGAAAACAGAAAACAACTAAATCGCAGAGGAACTGATGGCCAAAGAACAAGTTTGAGTTTCATGCTCATCGTGTCACAAATGATGTAATCCTGAGTTCATTAAACCTGCCACTCACAAAAAGCTGCAGAGAGTCAGATCGTTTCAGAGATTGCATCAGAGAGGTTCTACAGACAGCAGCTTCAATAACTACCAACAACAACACAGAGCAAGCTGGGACCGGGGCCCATTAACACATATTGGACCATTTGAGTCAACGGTGTTGGAGCTAAACCTGGCATGACACGGGCCAGACGGGACCAGGACACTCCTGACATTAACCATCGGGTTGGCAGGAACATATGCCAACAAACTGTCAGTTAAAAACGTTCAATAATTCATAGCTGCTTCTCTTAGATTGTTTAGTGATGTGTTAAAATAGATCACTTGAAAAAAATACAGGCTCCAATGCCCAGGGAAATTTAGATGTTTGATTTTCAGTGTTTTGACATCACGTCTTACCCTGCTCAAATAGAAAATGTCAGCATTATTATTATTTCAGGATGGATGCATTTGTATTCTTCAGTGGAAAGATTTTGTTGCTCTACTCTTTACCTCAACAGAATCCTAAAGCTGTCCTCTTCGGTCAGCTTTAGGATTAAGGGACACGTTGGGAAACGTATTTGACCAAGTTTCCTGTTTCAGTAAGCTTTGTTTTTTTTATATTGGCATCAGAGTGTCATGAAGTGGATGGTTGTAGGTGAGGAGATGACGCAGGAACCCAGGTTATGGCGAAAATGATGAATTTAATGATTAGCTCGACAGTCAAAACAGGCAGGCAGCACGGCAGAGCGGACAACACAGGGGCTCAGCACCAGTAGCAACTAACCCTTTGAAACAGACTGACACGATGAGCTAATGCCCACACAGGACTTTACAGTTCTACTGTACGGGCAGACTAACTACAAAGACTACAAGGACATACGTTTGATGAGGAACAGAGACAACAGGGGAGACTAAATACACAAGAGGTAATCAAGAGAACGAGACACACCTGGGAAACAATTAACGGGGAAGACGCAGAGACAGGACTCACAGGGGACAGGACTACAGAGAACTCAGAAATAAACACCCACAAACACGGATCACGATACAGAGTGAAACTGTCCTTTATTTTAAGTAAAAACCAAGTCAGCCAGTTTGTTTCTTCAACATTTCTAAGTACAATTTCCACTAAATCTCTTGAAAATCTTTATCTGATCCATGTGAGTTGAACAAATTTTACTTTTGTCTTTCACCCAAAGGAAATGCTTCAAATCTTAATGAGACATTCTCCTTGTATGTTAAGAAAATGTGATTATTTCTGCAGAAAAAGCAAGAGGGATTATTTTAATAGTTGTCAGTGAAATGTTTTCATAAAGTACGATTGACCTTTATAGTGTTTGAGCAATAAATTGGAGCCTTATTTCTATTTCCTCTTTCCCAGCAATGAATCAGTTCAAAAGGTCAGTCAAAGCAGCTTAGCTTGAAGGTAGTACACATTTGAGGTGAATAATGCTACAAGTGTATTTCCACTGAATTTTGGTAGATCATTATTATTTCCTTTTCATCTTTCATCTTTTTGAAGTATCACAATAAGATTTATTTTGCCAAAGGAAATAGTTTTTCATCTACAGGCATAATGAAAACTTGCAAATAGATATAGAGCATATGTTTCAAAAGTATAAAAGTTCAAGGCCAGAATGAATAGATTATCTGTGCAAGAAAACATGGCATTTTTCTTTCTGTGTAAATCTCAGGAACAAATTGAGCGTATAAATGAGCAGCGAGAACATGAATGCATAGAATCACAGGAAAGTCAGGAGTTTTCTATAGAACAAAAAGAAGCAAGGCTACATGAAAAATAATGAATAAATTACATCTAATTGCCAAGATGCTAACATGCTTGAATGAGGATAATGATGACATGTTGAAATTCATGTCATAGGTTAATGAAAAGCCAGTAAGACTGATGGATAAAACCATAAATGAAAAAAGACTGCCAGGTAATACTAGGGATATATTTTTGAAATAATATTTTACTCCAAACAGTAAAATTGTTCATTTCAGTGCAATGTTCTGATAAATTAAATATGGCAAAATAAGATGATTACAGAAAATGTTGGATTACAGTAAGCTCTGTTCAAATTCAACATAAAGTCCAAATCCCTTTTTTAAGTAAAGTGTCAGTTTAGCTCTTTCACTGCAAAACCAGATTAACATAAAAGTAAATATGAACAAATATGAAAAAGAAATTCAACTAATTAAAAAGAGTTTGTGATTTTTTTATGAAAAAAGATATGCAGAAAGTAATGACTGTTCTAAATAATATACAGGCTGATGTTTTTAATCAACAACTCTTTCTCATTATCTGATAATAAATCAGTCTCAATACTAAGGATTACCAAATCTCCATTAACCCTCTAAATCCTAAACAGACCGCTGGCCATCCAGCCAAATTTCTAGTACCGTAATTCCTCCACACTTCGTGCGACCTAAAAAATTCCAAGAGTTTCTGAAAGAGGAGACATTGAGCTTTCCAGCCAAAATCGGGTTATTACGATAATTTCACCCTCGTCATAGCAGGGAGTTAAATTAATCTGAGGAGCAATTCCAAAAATAACTTGCTAGATATTGAAAGTTCCAGTTGTTATTGATAAATGGGCAAATTACTACCAGACATTTAAAGGAATCAACCAAGATATTAAGAAAGGATTTGCGGACCTTGACAGGGTTCATCTGATTCATCCTGAAAAATTCCAGATCCTTAAGAGTCTCTCGTTCATCTGCTGTCCCATTTACACACAAGTCTAAACACCCTGAGAAATTCCAGCTATCACACTGTTTACAAAGGAGACTGCTTCCCTTCCGTGTCCCATAGATGAATGTGTTTAGGTGCAGAACACAGGCATGAAGACTGGAACAAAAGCAAAAAACCTTGTGAGGATTCTGGCTGAGGCTGAGCCTCATGTACCGATCAGAAAGGACGAACCATTTACCCTAAAACCAACGTAATGAGCTAGACTGCAGTTTGGAAATACTGTCTAATCCCAATCATTTCATTTGGATCATCATCCAACCTGTTGGCATCCTTTTGTGTGGATGTTTTTCTGCAGAATGACTGATGTACCTCAAAAATGAACTATGTGACATTTAAGTGATAGTCCACAGATAAATCTCTGACTTAGTCATCATTCAATTCATTAATCAATATAGTGCCATTATATAAAAGCCATTATTCATTAGGGATAAAGCCATTTGGCAGTCAGTGTGAAATTACAACCTTCAAGTTCGGAACAAAACTCACCACAGTTCTCCTCGTCTGCCTGGTTTCCACAGTCATCAATGCCGTTGCAGTGCAGGAGCTGCGGGAGGCAAACTGTCAGATTGCCACAGGGAAAATATCCAAGTGGGCATGTGCCCTTCTCCTCTGTGGTATTGAGTGCTGTAATCAAAACAGAAAGTCACAAAAATATCACTTAAATCAAGGTTTTCACAGTATGCTTTAATTAAATGCTCTAAAGATTCTTTCCTAAAAAAATTGTTTATGTAGAGGAACTGAAATGCTCAGTTTTATGTAGCTCTTGTTAAGCTAATGTGTTTTTTCTTACAATTTGTCTGGCCAAGATGTTGTACATGCTGCAAAAAGAAGTAAAAGTCTGACAAATGCATGTAGGGGTGAAGCTATTATTTGGATTAGTCATAATTAATCAAAGACTGAAATTATCGTCAACTAGTGAAGTAATGAATAAATCGTTAACTGATGTCCGAAGACTCAAAAGGCCACTTATTGAAAGAATGCAGTCACAGCCGCAAATAAACTAAAACGGAAACAACAAAATGTACGTCCTTCATTGAAGATGAAAAAGCTTCTGTTTGTAAAAGTTCTACCCAAAACTCGTCAAGTGGCAAATTTAGCTTCTGTTCAAAAAAGAAAATTATTAAGCACCCATTGCTATCAAATGATTAATCAAAACAGTAGTCAACAGATGGGCTAAAAGCTGTGTTGATACCAAGTCAAGCAGAAAAACCTTAGATTTTCACATGCTGATGTAAAATGTCTTTTTGAGCTGTAGATGCATTATGTGGTGCAAATAATGAAGCGTAGACTAAAAGAATGTTATTGCAGTTTATATAATGGCTTATTTTCTTTTATTTAAAAAAGGAATTAAATTATTTGTTTATTTGCATTTTAATGTAATTCTAATATTGTATAAAATCATCTTAAATGGTTAAATGAAAAAGTCAGAAATCTTATTCTTTTCATTTAAAATACAATTAACACACAAATGAAAGGAAAGCTTTGTTTTATGTATTAAATCTATAAAACAACTGCAAAGGCAATCGTCATGGTCATAAAATGTAATATTTTATAGATTGTTCTGTGAATTTATGCAGCTACTGCCATGAAAAACCAGAGATAACAGAAAATTGAGTAAAGATTGACAAAAATTAAAATGCACTTGCAAAAACGTTCAGCAAAGGCTGCAATAAATTAAAAGGCTTCGTCAATGACAGATAAATCATCTCCAGTAGTGACTCATGGTCTCTGCTTTTTCAGCCTTCTCAATAAATCTGTTCCATTTATGGTTAAAAACAGAGAAAATGTATAAAACCCAACAGCCCATCAGAACATTCACAATAAAACATGAATTGTTAAAGTGTGAATTAGCTCTGCTAAGGAATTATTTCCAAATCCAGTACTTGATTAACTCTTTACCTGGATTAGTTAACAATTAAATGAAAATTGATAAACACTTTGTAAAATGTCCCTGCAGCAGTTGGCTTGAAGTACCTTCTGGTTAATTAGTACATCCTCACATAAACAGCAGCATAATCACCTCATTTGATTTTAGCCCATGTCTCACGTGACTGTGAGTGAAGACTAAGTGTTGCTGAGGTTCTGCAAATGAATGAACTCTAAGCTTGAAGTTTAGAAATGTCTTGATGCAGAACAGATTATGAGCTACAGAGAGAAGAAATCAGTCTTTTTATGATAATCCAAATGGGTCTAAGATCCTTAATCAGCCATTTTTTTAAACCAGTTATTAATTTGAATAACCAGTTATTTTTTAAACCAGTTATTAATCTTATACTGCTGCGTGTATAAGAGGTTGTTTGCACCCAGTGCTAAGACGTATTCTGATAGATCTGATTATAAAAGAGGGGATTTTTAAGAAGCTGTTTTTTTATATTTTAAGAACATCTCACAGAGATATTATGCATCTCTGTGCTGCAGAGATCTACAAGATGTGTCCTATAAAAGGATATGTCCTTCCTTATATAGGATATATAAAGATATTTCTATGTCCTTATTTGTCCTAGAAATATTGTATCACCAGTGTAGTTCAAATCAGAAGGTTGCATGACAGCTTTTACATCACAAACAGACGAGGAAAAAAAACGTACCAATCTATATATGTGTCGTATCACTCAGTGAAAACAAGACACAGGCTTAAAAGGAAACTATGAAGCAATACCCACTCTATTAATACTATTAAAACAGTGAGAATTATGTCTGAATCGTGTTAAAGGTAAGCCAAAGTATAGTCAGTATGTTTGAGTCTATAAATATAACCTTAAAGTGTGGATACATTTATATAAATACTTATTATTTTAGATCATATTTTTGGTTTTAGGGACATCATTTCAGAATCAGCATTTTACACAGCCAGAAGCTTCCAAGTAGGACAATAAATGAATAATGCTGCACAATAAAGTAATGACTACTTCTATGCTTCAATTATCTGAACAAGATGTGTTCTGGATTTTGCTATGTTTTCATAAATAAGTTATGACAAAACATATACAGCTTTGGACTCAAAAAGCCAGCTTCCTGCATTTAGGCACTGCAACCATATCTACTTGTGGTTAAGTAGCAGCGGGGCTTTCTGTGAAAAGACAGCCTGTTTGTTTGGACTTAGCTTAATGCACAATATGTGTTTGCACAAAACAGATAAGCTAGAAAAAGATTCTGATGGAGACCTGGTTTCTTGTAAAGAGCAAGATCAGTCAAAGAGGTGCTTTATGTTTGCAGAATATGTCCACAGCCTCAGCAACAAACGCTGAATGTGACCTGAGCTCTGGAATCTGACTGTGTCCTCAATGTGTCCCAAATCCATTCACACCTGTACTCTGCTGTTCACTTGTAATCAGATCAAGCAGGACGCATGTCGGCCCCAGACAGAAACTGCCTCTAAAGAACGCAGTGCACTATGAGAGCTGTAGGGATTTTAAACTACCTTAAAAAATGATAAGAGAATGGCATCCTCAACTTCGCTTAAATGTGAGCTGATGCATTTTTCAGCTTAAGAGGAACTGATGTTAAAAATCACAACAGACCTGCAGCCACATGTGAGGCAGAGCTGAGGGACACAGCAGGGAAACAGCTATTATGTTGTGTCGATGCTGAACAAGCAGAATCTTCATTTTATATACAAGCATGAGGAAATAACATTCTAAAGGTTTATTCTGTTTTTACTTAACTCATGATCTAAGGATAATTTAAACATGTATGCATACTAAATGGACAAAAAGGAAAAGAGTTCTTGTTTAATGACCTATTAGGAAATTTAAAATACCCCTTGAAGCAAATAAAATGAGGAAAACCCAGTGTAAACTTTAATGTTTCTATAAAGGTCAAAACACCTTTGCGTCTCAAAAACTCGTACATCACAAAAAACACAAGAAATTGTTGTGAATAACTGGCTTCCATCTAAATCAAATTCACAATTCTTTTAAAATGTCAAATTTCTGCACTGGCTATAAAACTTGCAGTCATAAACCTGAAGGAAAGGATCATCTAAAAGGCTTAGCCTCCACAGCTAACTAGCAAGTAGGCTGATTAAAGTTTCTTTAAACATCCATTATCATTTAATAATTCAATGTTGTCATAAACAAAAAATAAAGCTGCAAAGTTCTTCTTGCTACAACTACTAAGTAGCTTTATGACAGAGAATAATGTTTGAGTCAGGAGGCACAGCACGCAGAAAACAACCATTATGGGTAAGATTTGTCTGGACCTAAGGAGTTATTAGTATTATCAACCATTTCAATAGCTGTAATTTACAGTCCGTATGCATCTCTAATAAAGCCTGCCGGTCATGTTTCAATCTTTGCAGAAGAAATGTAGCTATGAGAAAACAAATACAACAATAATGTCCTCAATGTCTGTTTAGCAGACAATTTTCTCATCCCTGCCTTCCACTCTGACATTGAATATAAAAAGTACTGCACTATTTACCATAAATTAAGATTCTTGTGTGGATCTTATGCTGTTGCTGTTCTCAATTGTTCTGTTTTATTTCCAAGCATTTATAAAAGAAATAAAAGTTTTAAGTTAAAAAATTTTATGAATCAGGGCTATGTAAAAGTACGGAAGAGGATTAGGGCCACCGAAAAAAAAAAAAGAATTCTGACTTTAAATCTCTTTAGTCAGATTTGTGACTTTAAAGTCAGAATTCTGAGATTTAACAGAATTCTGACTTTAAAGTAAAAAATCTGACTAAAGTCAGAATTCCGAGATTAAAGTCAGAATTCTTTTTTTTTCGGTGGCCCTAGTCCTCTTCCGTAAAGCCTTCTAGATGGTCTTCTAAATGGAGCACATTCAGTACTGCAAGCTGGAGTAGCTTTATTGGGTCTTATTTACAACCCTGCTTCAGTTCCTTGGAAAATTTCTTTGTGCACAGTTATCTTAAGATTCCATCACAACAATATAAAATTATAAACTGATGTGACACACCCCATTTTGTTTATATTTTGTGAAGAAGGAAGTTGTCAGAGTAACAGGTTTTTATGTCGTCCCCTTCAGTAGTTCTTGGTGCAGCGCCACCACAGGTTGCTCAAAGGGTTTGGTTCATTTGACACTGCAGTGTGAAAGTGATAGCAAGTGTAACAAATGCTGCAATTTTGGTTCCCGGACCACAAGGTGTGAGCAACACCCTGAGACCCAAACAACCCTGAAATATTATCTGATATGAGAGATGATAAATGTACCAGGCAACCTGTGGTGCTAAAGTGACAGACAGATTCACTATAATATTTATTTTCCTGTCAGTTATCCAACAGGATTATTGCTTTTTAATGCCTAATGCTATAATGTAAATCCTTGATTTCAATATCTAAATAAAACCTAAAGTGATATGGTAACAAAAAGGCCAGAGATTCAACTTTTATCTCAATAAATGTTTTAGTCATCGCCTCTGAAAGAAAGCAAACTGTATGAGAATAGAACAAGGTATAGTCAGTATAAATGTTTGATGTAACCTGGAAGTGGAACAGGTTATGTGTCTGACTCAGCTGCTTCACAGCTGGAGGTCTGGCAGAAGATGTTCTTTCACTCTCAAGGAAGCAAAAAGAAGAAGGTGAAAACGAAAGCCCCTAAAATAACATGCCAATCTTCATCTTTTGCCATGGAAGAAGGGATGTGTTAAATCTTATTAGTAAGACCAGAGATGGAAATTGTGAATCTAGCTAAAGTAGTGAATAATCATAATGCAGTACTCATCTATGACAGTCCTTTTAAACTCAGGGACGTTTGCAGGCATATGTCACTTGGCCTGGCTGATTTACACGTTTCTTTGAAGTCTGACTAAAGCCAATGTTTTTGCCCAAAGAATAAAGAAAGAGTAAACACAAAAAAATGTAAAAATAAGGGGTTTTTTTCATAGAGGTAGTAATTGAAACCACAAAAAACAAACAAAGGAATCACATTGCCTTCTATAAATTAAATCCTGTACTGTAATGGATGATTAATTGCACCATTACAGGTTTCATCTGTTTTTGTAGATTTTTTCCATTACAAGTTTAATCTATTTTTTGTTGCTATTTTCCATTTCAAGTTTCATCTGATTTTGTTATTTTTTTTTGTCACAATTAAAATTGGAATCATTAGACAAAATTGTTTTCTTGTAAACATTTATGCATACACCGTTTCCACAGATGAACATGATTTGTTGTGTCTTGCTTTTACAAATAATTCATTAGACTCTGTATTTTTGTTTCCTACCATCTCTCTTCTAGGAAATGTGTCTGAGGTTGCAAGTTTCATCCTATATATTTCACAACCGACTCATTTTTGTTATCATTTACTGAAGCCTCTAAAGAAAATATTGTTGCCTTTAGTTCTTTATTTTTATGTTCCCTCTATTTCGCTAAAGAGTTTCAGAAGTAATTTACACCTAAATACAAAATAATAAAATAAAAATGGAGAATATCTCCAAAATAAGAATGTTTTGATTGTGACATCACGAATGTTGCCTTTATCCTACCTGATTTATTAGTAATTAAACAGTAAATTAGAAAAAAATGTAAGCATCTAAGTAAACATTTCAAAATACAATAAAAATCCTAGTCCAGATACAAAAGAATGGTTCAGACTTTTAAATCTATATCTTGGTTAAAACTTCATGGTTAGGACTGAATCAGCTGAAGCATATTTTAGTGAAAGTTTTAGTGAAACATGCAGAGCTGTCATTTTCAGCACAATTTGGCCAAAAAGTGTAAACTGTGCAAAATGTGTTTTTACCTGATAAAAAAGAGCTGATTTCCATTATAGGACTGTTTCTGCTTTTGGTGACGGTGTCTAACTTGTTTATCTTCAAAATAGCATAGAATACATAACATGGAAAGAAAATAAACTAAATTTAATCCTTTTTGTCTCCAACTGGAGAATTGCATTGAACGAAATTAAACTGAAAATCTGTTTGAGCCGAAACATTTCAGCAAAAAGCTAAACTCAAACAATGGAAACAATAAAAGAAGAAGTTACTTCTGATACATTTAATGAATGAGAAAACACCCCCTCATCTTTCACATTCTGATCTGTTCATCAGCAATTTGCTTCTAAGAACAATGAAGTTTGTTTCTGATGTTTGGCTGACTTACAAAAATATGTAGAAAAAGATCTGCTTGTTTGGTCAACTGTAACCAAACAGAACGAAGGACGAAGATTTCCAACAGAAATCAGTGAAACGGAAGTGGAGACATAATCCTATTAAACGGGTTGCATTATGACTTCCTTGGGTGAGCTGATACTGACAGCCTTTCCCATTGTTTGAACATGCGGAAACCTAGTAAACACCAGAAGGAATGTGGTGCCACATTATTCAAGTTACAGAGGCAAGGTGACCACAGATGCTGCCAGTCAAGGTAAACCAATACCACTGTTTTGATAAGTTCTGTACCATTTAAAGAAACTTAATCTGTTGATTCTATCAATGGGTTCCCTTACTTTATAACAAAATAGCAGAATATAACAAACTGATTTACAAACATAAACTGAAGAGTTTCAGTTCTCTAGTGGTTTTGGTTTTAAATTGTTCCAAAGCTGTTACATAAAGCGGAATTGTATGTAAACTGTATGTTGGATTCCCTTCACCTAAAAGCAGCAGCTTCCCTCAGAAACACAGAATCATCCTGAAGCAGCAGGACAGTAACTGAATAAAAAAGGTTTCTCTTCACGGCTGGAGATGCTTCATTTCTCAGCTGCTGCTACAATATGGAATAAATATGCTTACATCACATAAACATCTAGCAAAAATGCTTCATACACAGATTGGTCTACCTGAGAAAATCCCCAAGATAACAGAAAAAAGGGATCAAACTCCAGGCAAACGTCAGACTGAATGTACATTAGTATCATGACGTGAAGATAAGATATATTTTATAACAGATTATGAGCTGGAGCAGTGCTTCAATAAAGCTATAGCAATTTACACAGTAACTCCGAGATTAGTTGAAAAATCGACATATATTTACAGTAAAACCCCTTCAGTGCCATCATGTTCTAATTCTTCAGTTCTGTTTTATAATCAATGCAAATGTGAGACGATTTAAATTGGAAACGTAAACTGTAAAAGAAACGTCCTAAATAAAGCGGACGCAGAGTTCAAATCATAATCCGGTCAATTAAGTTGCTGAACTTACCAGACACTCCATAAGCGAATATCACAGCCACGTAAACTTGCATGATGCCTCTGGAAGTTCTCCGTTAAAATCGCGCTGGAGGGAGAAACAGCAGTAATTATCTCGTCCTGCTCTTCCCAGGTGTCAAAGTCTCACCGGAAGTTTTTTAAAATGAGAGCCAGCGCGGTAACAGCCGGTGGTTCGGTCCGGAGAGCAGCAGCTGGACAGACCTGTGAGCGCTTCACGGGGTCGAGGCGGACTGCAGCCTCCTCCCGTGTGCAGGAAAAGGTTTAAAGAGTCGCCATGTTCTGACGCACGGGGAGAAGCGGGCGGCACAGGTGCGGCAGCGCGCGCACACACGCACGCGGCGTTCACGCACCTCTGAGCGCGAGCTGCTCAATAAATGCGCCTCTATTTAATTAGGGACGCCAAAGTCTCCCAGAGCGGAAGACTGATCGCTTTAACAACCCACAAATGAAATCGCTTTGTTTTTTTCTTTGCACACTCTTGAAATTCAGAAGACTTTTCAGTTCGGGTTTAGGTTTTCTTTGTTTCACATGAGCTTCTCTCATTTTCTCTCCTTCTGTCGCACCTGTCATGTTTTTTCTCTCTGTCTCAAAAACTTCCAGTTTTCATTAAAGGTAATCTCTGTTTAGTATTCTAAATGCAAGTATTATGTTTAGAAAGCAGGTTTATTTCTATTATCGAGGAAAGCTGCTATTTATGGACTCTTCTTCCACTTCAGTGCTATTACTGTATCAGTCCAAATCTCTGTTGCTTTGATTGGCTTTTGCTTTCATTTTATCCTGCAGCTGCATCAGGAAAAAAGAACCTGACCCAAAGTCATCATCCTCATAAACTCAGACAACATAGCAGAATTTTTTCACTATTTCCCGCTTTTACCATTTAAACCTAAATTGACCGAGAGTATATTTGGGGTTAAACCAATTTTAGTAACTGATGGGACTCTGTGTATCTTCAAAGGCTCAGAGTGGAGCAGTTATCTGTCAGCATTATCCTTTCACATGGATGTAAGCGTCAGTCAGGAGGGAATTCATCCTCTGGACATGGTGACAAACTAAATTGGAATAAAACCTAGTCTGGCTAGAATGCTTTGAGTCAAATCAAGAATGTCATACAACAATGTCTATTAGAAGACTCAATACAATCATTATCACCCGTTATATTCATTTGGAGATTTTATTGATGCATGTGGAAAAATACATGCAAAGAAATTTTACCACTGGACCTTTTGCACCAATCATTGAATGGATCTCTCAGCAACGTCTTGAGATTCGGTCTGTATGATGAATTTTGGATGAGAGCATAATCAGTCACTTTCGTATAATCTGCTTATGAACGTCAGTAAATTTGAGTATTGATCTTGACTGGGAAAAAAAAGTAAGTGACTTGAGGACAAACTCTAATACAGTAAAACAAACTGTGAAAGTATTTACTTTAAAATGTAAAAACATTTACATCTAATGTTTGATGACTATTTAGGTCAAAGGCAGAAGCCACTAACAGCAACATGCTGTTAGTGACACACATACACACTAATGAATTTAAAAGCATTTCATTGACCCTCAGTTGCTCCTATTTTCTGAATATCTTTCTGGTTTTAATGGTGAGAAATGCTGCTCATAGCCTCCAAAGGAGAAAACACTACTAATTCACTCTGTGTTTATCTAAAAACCTAAATCTGGAGATGTAATGGGTCAACAGGGGGACATTTTCTTCTCCATATCACGTACAAGGATCCAGCAAAAACCTCTTCCAACATAGGGTGAAGACAAAGACATAAAATCTGTTGTTAAGTCTAAAACAACGGTGGGGAGTTTCTTTTCAAAGCCTAAATGTCTCGATTTGTCTTTAACCCCTGACTAGAGCTTTTGTAAATTAATACATTTTCATGAAGGCAGATTTTCAGAAAATAAAATCCTTTTGGGTATTAAAAAGTTTATCCAAGAGTCCATGAACTCAGCCAATTATATTTGAAGTATTGAGTTAATTAAGCATGCATTCCATCAACTACACCTTTTTCAGATCATTTTAGATATTTGTAAAGTTCACATTAATAATTATTCATCTCCAGTTCTGACAGCTGGCTAATACAACACCACAGGCTGATTCTCTTAAAAAGGCTCAGTTTGACAAATTTAGAGTCTTTAATTAATGTGATGTACTTTCTTAAAAATATAGCAACTAATAATTGGTCCCTCACTTTTACAGAATTAAACAACTTTTTAGTCTCAGCTTTTGGAGCCTGGTGTGATCAGATCTGCAGGGGATTAGCTAAGAACTGAAGCTGCAGTATTTGGTAGCTGATGAATTCTACCTCTAAATGCACTCAAACACAGCCTCTAATCTTATTTCTGTTCATAGAAGATGAGATAGAGTATTTATTTTTAGGCTTTTCTGCTTGGCAAGCATGCAGATTGGATGCATGATGCTGGTCTGATTTCACAGATTCAAATCCAGACGGAGCAGCGGAGATGTGGGAGAGGTGTGAAGCGTGTAGTTCTGCAGAGATCGAATGACTTTTTCCTGTGTGGTATCAGTCAAATAGAGTTTAAATTAGGGTGTAAAAATGGGTTGTATGTGTGTTGCCTGGGTTAAAAACGTCACAGAGCATTGATAAGCAAACAGGTTATTGCTCTCAAAGTGAGGATGAAAATAGATTCGTCACCACTTAAACAACAAGAAGGTTATTTAGGGAGGGAACAAGTTCTCTAGGAATGCTGAGAGCTGGCTCTTCTGGGCTTAAACCAGGAAAGATTGGTTCAGGGAGCATGAGAATTCATTTTCACACTTCTAGTGGCCACCCTGAAGTTCAGACATTTAACGCTACTCTGCCCATAATGTCAGAGTCTCCTGACATCAAACCAGAGTATTTGCAACTTTTGTAAACTAACCATTAGGATATTGAGTTAGTTTTCTGTTGTGTTTTTTCAAAACAACATTGAGCTTGTTTTCTGTTAAAGATAACTTGGAACAGTATTCATAATGTTTGAGCAAAGTACGGAAACAGGAGGAGGTCCAGTTATCCAGAGATCTTTATTTGACCTTTCAGATTTGTTTCCTTTTTTTGTCAGATTTTGTTCTGAACTCCAACTAGACCAATTTTGATTAAGTAATTCTGTCACTTATTCCTAAGTGTGCTTGAAATCAGAGTGATGCTGAAAAATAAAATCCCTCTTTATCTTCAGCTGTCTGGCAGCAACCAGAAGGTCAGTCAGAATTAACTGTTATTTAAAAGTCTGCTTCCATCTAACAAGAACTAATCCTCAACTTCTAGAGTTTCATTAGATTAAAACGGCAAGACTTGGAGATTTCATTGAAGGCTGGATGCTTTCTTTTGGAGACAAGTTTTCTGTCTTTCAAATACACAATTTAGTCCACACATTTGGGGAAAACAGGAGACTGTCACATCGTAATCATTATGTCCTTCCTTCCAGCAACGCTTTAACCATCCCTGCTCCCCAAAACATCTGTTTTCAGCCTGCTATTAATTGTAGATTTATTTAATGTTTTCTAGATAGTTTGTTGTCCTGTCCATATCCATACATTGTACATTTTTTTACATAATCTTACTGAGTTACATTCTTAGAATTTAACTGCACTGCATTTCCTTCTTGTGTTGCAAATTGTTCATCACACTCTTCTCCTCACTGATGTCTTTGTATAATGACACCTTTGTGATCCAGTGAATGTCTGCAAGCTACGACTTTCGCTATAGATTGTGAAAGAGTGACAGATAAAGTGACAAACACCCTGATAGGTCAGCTGAACTTTACTTCAGGTTCATCGGACTCATGCTGGGTTTGTGCCAAAGGAGGCTGAATGTTGTTCTATTCAGTAGCAAAAGGCAACATATTTCACAACTTCACTAGGTCTGGTTATCTCTTAGTCTTCCCTTTTCAAGGTGGACTGACCTTCCTAAACATTGTCACACTGTGACAGGAGCAGCTCATTTGAGTTGCAGTCACAGAAACAGCCTGCAGCAAGACAGAGAGCGTTCCAGCTGTATGTAGAAGATACACTACTTTCTCTCTTTGGTTATTTGGATGATTGCTTCACTTGCAAGCAAAATAAAACCTCTGTTTTCCAATCAACCAGAGTTAGCTTGTTTGGTCAACAGACGAGTTAATATGAGCTTTTACACCTGCTCACATAAACAGACAATCCAAGAAAAAAAAATCCTGGTCTGTTTAAAACGGATCAAAAAGCTCTGGTGTGATTTTACCCAAAATGTGAGGAGGGAACAAAAACACAGGAGCCCAGAAAGAGAGCAGCTTTCTCTTCACTTTGCTTCAGACTTTTAAAACAGAGAGAGACGCATCCAATCCAGAGTCAGAAAATAAGTGCTCTATTTTCAACTTTCACCTTATCTTTAATGGGAAGAAAACACAAGCAAAGCTTCATGGTTTTTGGAAGAGTAGTGATTTATAAAAAAAAAAAAGAAAAAATGACAGTAGTCAGTTCCTTTTTAGGTGGCAAAGTGGTGCAGTTTTTGCCTCTCAGTAAGAAAACCAGCCAGGGCCTTTCTGTGTGGCGTTTGCATGTTCGCCACATGAAAGTGAAGGTTTCCTTTTTGCATAGCTGCCAAATGCAGGTGTCTCA
This sequence comes from Micropoecilia bifurca, assembly GCA_903067075.1. NCBI lineage: Eukaryota > Metazoa > Chordata > Actinopteri > Cyprinodontiformes > Poeciliidae > Micropoecilia > Micropoecilia bifurca. The sequence continues at coordinate 9,426 of CAEGAF010135430.1, read as the reverse complement.
AGTAAATTGGTTACTCTAAATAGCCCTTAGTGTTTGGATGCAGGATTGTTTGTGCTGCATGACTAGTTTCCTCTGATGGACTGGGGATCTATCGTTGCCAGAGCCCTGCATCACCCTGCATCACCCTGTAACAATTTAGCAGGTTTTGAAAATGAAGAGGTGTTTTTTATAATTGTATCAGTCCGTGTTGGAAGATCCAAGTTCCTCTGCAGTCAGCTGTCTGCTGTGAGATGGTGTCAGGACCACAGCTTCAGAAAGCAGAACAAAAACTGACACTGATTAAAAGAAGCTGACTCTACTGTGGATCCATATGAAAAACCATCCATGGAGAGAAACTTTGCATAAATGTACTGGACAACAATACATTTTCATTTAGCATTTCCATTTCAAAGAAAATGTATAAACAGACCAAACAGAGAGTAAAGTGAGCCTGGAGTATTGGCATCTGTGAGTCATACTTCTCTAAATGAAACACTGACTTGTTCCAACAAAGCATTTTATTCTTGAACATAACATCAGGTAAAGTGGTTTTTAAAATAATGTAAACAAATAATATACATATATATTCATTCACTTCACTTATGTGCCCAGTCATTAACAGCCTCTTTAGGATTCACACCACTAGTGGTGTGTAAGGAGCCAGAGATGGTGAACATTTTTCATTTAGCATTTTCAGTTTGTTCATTTCACTGGATCAATACCTGCAAGCTAATATTTCACAAGGCTATAGTTCTTAGATGTAGCAGAATAATTGGAGTTTAGGTCAACACATTGCTTACCTGTTTTAAAGTTTCTAAAATTTTGAGATAAATATGTGAAAGAGGCAAACATTAGATCTTTGTTATATTTGGGCAGATCTGCTGGTGGTTAAACATGATGAAGCTCAGGCTGTCAGTTTGTTTCCTTATTGCAGAGTGGGAGATGTTTGTCAGGCACAACACTGAATTAAATAAAATATGCTATTTGGGTTGCTTTTAAATTGAACAGTTTCATTTCTTAAAAACAAACCCCAAAGATTTAAAAAAGAGTGAATTATTGAAAAGCGTGTGAAAACTGAAGGACAGCTAAGTAACAAGAAAGCTCTCAGAAATGCTGACTGAGGGCTACAGATCTTGTGTGTTTGTATATTCTTGGGTCGTATATTTCAAGTCACATTAATTAATTTGAGATGTTTAAGGTTGTCTGGTGGGGTTTCTTAATTTTTTATTCATTCAGTTCCAACATTTCTGGATAAAAGTTCTTATTGGTTATTAATTTAAATGTTAATTTGTATAATTGCTCATTCTTTTTAGAGTTCAATTATTTTAAATCTGAAGCACATTTCTGAATAATGCTAAATGCTCACAGGTCATGGGTAATTATAAACATTTATAATGAAGAGTATCTGTTTTTAGAGGTGAACATTTTCTGTAATATTAACAAGCAGCAGAAAAAAGTGCAAAAGTCTGTTGATGTAAACTTCTACATTATTCTTTAGTCTCTGTTATTTGTGTATATTTTTCAGAAGTCAAAATAAACAGAAATGTTTTTGACATTTAGGTGAATTACCAATCAATCAGTGGCTTTCAGAACAGGATAGTTGTTATATCTTATAACCTATTCAATTTGCAGTGATGTTATTTTTTAATCAGAAAGCTCAAAAGTACACTTAAAATGTAAATGACTTTAAATAAATGACATTACTTGAAAACAGACATTTTCAAGTAATGTGATTAAATTTCAGATCCAAGAAAACACACTGGAACAGGAAATTAAACTGTTTTTCCAGATGCAAACCTTCCTGAGTTAACCCTGGATGTAGTAAATAATTGGTTCCATATTGTGTCAGCAAACATCGATTCATTAACAGATTTGGGATTTCCTGTTACCATGTCCCATTAAGCCGGTCCCACACTCAGGGTGACCTGCATTAATCTCTTCTCAGAATTAAGACTTTGTTTTTAAACATAAAGAACTACCTTCTGAAAAAAAAAAAAACCTGACACAGTTTTTTTTTTTCTTTTTCCGTTTTAATCGATTGTAATATGCCTTGAAATTTTTCAACGCTATCACTTTAACCTATTTATAGGGCCTTGCTTAAGTGTTCAGAGGCCTTGAATTTTTCCAACTTTTGTTACATTATAATCACAATCTTGGAGCACATAGCAAACAAAACATCTTGAAAACTAAGGAAAACAGCAGACAGAATAGAAATAAAGGTTTACAGGTTGTGGAGAAGTCTACTTAGGCTTAGTTATACAGAAATGACTGAAAATCCATATATCTCATTCAGAACTGCTCTATCCGTCAAAGGAAAATGGAAAGGGAATCACAGAATGACATAGAAGAGCTTCAGAGGTCCACAGCCAGAGTGTCAACTGGAAAACGATTAGCATTGCATTCCACAAGTCCAGCTTTTAAAGAAGAAAGCCTTTGTTGAAAACAGACCTTTGAAGTTCAGTTTGAAGTGAACTTCAATCCATACAGGGGACACAGCAAACCGTCCATAGAAGCTGTTTTAGTCAGGTGAGATTAAAATCGCACTTTAAGTTCGGAAAACTAACCAAACATCACCCTGACCATCCCACCTATACCTTGAGACATGGCAGAGCCAGATCTAAAGCTGAATTATTTCTTTTATGGCACATTCATTTGATGGAACTGTCCAGTTAAAGTCCAGAGCTAAATCAATCAATCAATCAATCAATCAATCAATCAATCAATCAATCAATCAATCAATCAATCAATCAATCAATCAATCANTTTGTATAGCACATTTCAGCAGCAAGGCATTTCAAAGTGCTTTACATAATTAAAATAAAAACAGCATGTGACAGTGAGTAAACAGTTAGAAAGACAAAGATAATTTTTTAAAGAAAAAGAAAAAAGGTTAAAAAAGACAAAAACATTAAAACCCTTGTAGGACTTCAGTTAAACGTCTCACACCTCAGAGTTTTAGTTAAAACGCCATTTAACAAGGATGTCATTTAAATAGTAAAGACTTGAAAAATACCAGAACTAATTTGAACAAAAATGAAGCAACTTTAAAAGGTAGAGAGAAAAGAAAATGAAAAGTGCAGAAAATTCTGACCAATATTATGAAAAAACTGTGGTTAAACAAATGCTTTAATGAAATACTTACTGGGAAACTGCAGAGAGGGCAGGTCATGAACACATGTATAACACAAAAGGAGATGAGTTAAGTCTAAATACAACTACAAACCAAGGGCACAAATCTAACTAAATCTGAATGCACAAACAACAGAACATTGGCAGAAACTGAGAAACTAAACACGACAGAATTAACTAGTAAACAAAGACTAACAATGAACACAAGGAACTGAGCTCAAAAGGGAAGACCTATCAAACAGAATTAAACAGAACAAATGATAATAAATGCCAGTGGATCATGAAATTCAGTCTTAACTGTAGCAAAAGGAGGTTCTAGAAAGCACTAACTGTGCTAATAAACCTTTTTATATTTTATTTGTAAAAAGGTCTGAAGACAACATAATTTTTCTTCTATTTCACGAGATGCCTTATGCAGTGACACAAATTCAGTTAAAATGTAGTTGTGAAAAAGCAGGGCACCACACTCCTATGAGAAAAACCCTAATTGAAACATCAGCATGCATTAGAGTATTATTTTGACTTCTGAAATTAGCTTTGAGGTGACGCCAGGTGGCTGCCACATTTGATCATGTGTTCAGGAAGAACCAGATAAAAATTATCCCTGGTATTGATTGCAACCTGCCACTGTCTCAACATTTGCTGAATGCCGTTCCACTGATCAAAGCTGACATTACGGTTTTCACAATTTGAAATTTCAGGTCCACAGGAAACATTATCAAAAAGTCCCTTTTTACACATTTAAACCTGATCAGAAGCCTGAATGCAGAGAGACTTTAGTGTTTTGGGTGAAAAGATGTATAAAATTGCAGGTCCTCATTCACCCATAGGTGGAAGCTCAACATTGGTAATTGGAAGGTAACGATTCTTTCATTAGTTGTCATTTAATATAAATGACAGAAGCAGCAGTAAAATATTAAACTGCATAAATCTCATAAATCACCAAACTAGACTGCCTTCATTACACTTAAGCCTGCATGGTGTTAAAGAGTCAATGAAGTGACATTTGTTCCAGGAGAGAAAGAATAGTGGGTGGAGAGGATTTGAGAGAATAGGAAGGTGAAAGCGGTGTGAAGTAAGTAGGTATGGTGCCAAGAACAGACATGAGAAAAGACAGATGGCAGCGGGTTTTATCAAGAGGGTGAGAATGGTTTTGAAGACGTACTTCAAGAAGACAGAGGAAGACTAGATGGAGTATTGGACCTGAGGAAGGTCACACAGATGGACCACATGCTATGCACTTGGCATAGTGTCACTGAGACATAAGACAGAAAATTGGTTTGCATAAAAAATTTATCTCAGTAGTACATACTTTGAAAAAACATAAAAGAATGTGAGTGAAAGAAAATGCAAGTCCAGTAGTAACACTAAGTGTTAGTACTGGAAAGTTATTCAGTGTACATTTAGACAGACGGTGCAGGAATCTGATGTTTACATTTCACGCAGCTGGATCATAATTGGGTTGTAAGTTAAGCTTTTAAAATGCAACTACAAGACACACAAAAAATGAATAAATAAGAACAACTTACAGTTCCAGGAAAACTGTTTATCCACTGTTACTCTCCTGCTGGCTCTGATTGGTTGGTTTTGATGATGGTGTATTTCTGCAGATGGCAGTAGGACCGCAGAGGGAAGTGTGTGAAATTTGGTGAAAGTAGCTTCACAAAGGGCATCCATAGTCTGGAGCTGATCTCTGAAGCGACATTTTCCTGTCTGGATGGTGATGCAGCCTGCCTCCAGTAAAAAAGTCGTCCAAAGTTTATTGTTCTCCTTCTTACAGATATCTGCTCTTCTCCCAAATGTTTCATTGCCTGCACCTTCAGGAAGACACTAGTTCATTAATTTTCTTTCATTAGATATAATATATATGGAATGTAAGAAAGATTACGTCATTCTTGCTACAAGATATAACGCCGTATCTTGAAGCGACCTGATGTAAATATGGAATGATTTTGGAAATATAGGTCAGAGCTACATCCCACCATGAGCCAAGAAACATTAAACCCACCTGCCTGATCTTACATAAATCCCCCTGAGCAGCTGCAAGAACTCTCTCTTCAAAGAAGTATCCTCCTTAAACTGCTGGATGCTTCAGGGAGAAGAGTAAACAGATGGAATCACATTTTATTTTTATGCAATATGCATTTGTATTATTATTTTGTACATAAGCTACTCCAAGAGGCACACAGTGCAACCACGCAATACAAAATGTCCAATTGATAGATAGCAGACACATTGGAAGAGTTATACAGTGTCATCAGACAAATAATGCCACATATTAAATCTTGACATGCTCTTTGAGCCGCATCAGGTTGTTCTATCTCAGAAGTTTTCACAGCATGGTGGTGCACATCGTCCTGCTGAGGGACCACTGTTGCCATGCCACCACTGACTTCATCTGTCACTTTCAATGTAGTTTCCACTCGGTGTGTATCTAATATTCAACAGGGGGTATTTGATGTGCAAAACTCACTTTTCCCTTTTCCTGTCACGTTTCCATCCCGTTCTTGATCTCTCTGAAGCTCTTCTTTATGTTTGACACCAAATTTTTAATCTGACTTGTTCAGTCACATGATTTAATTAAAATAAGTGTTTTTTTATTACGAGATTCTCTACAAGAACAACTGGATACAAAAGTGTAGAAGTCAGTAAACACTATAACAAAAGAAATTGCGTTAAATTGTCCATGCAGTTGGACTGTGGTGACGTCCTGCGCTGTCTGTACAGTCTAGTCCTCAGAAGCTAGTTGATGTGTTCATCAATTATACCTTATACTTGCACAATAAAATCTGAAAATTAATCCTGGAGCTCAACTGAAAAGTTGTGGTGTAAATAACTTTACATAAAATATTATATAAAATATTTCTGGTTCCATATAACCTTTGGGTTCAGACCTGCAGTAAAACTCAGCTACATACATAACATATTAAAATAACAGTATTAGTTGAAAATGCCCTCATGTCAGAGGCTCCCATGCAACCTACAGAAGCTCGTCATTTTGTTATGAAATGATAGAAAAAGACAATAAACCAGAAACAAAAATATGAAAGCATCTTTTAGTAAATTAACTTTTAATTATAATCTGGCCTTTTCCAGTTAGGTATCCTCATTGTAATGTGTGAGAAACGGTTTTAAAAGATACAGAACAGGCCTAGTCTGCATTTGCATTTCAATGATTAGCCGTTTCACTTTGATATCTGTACTTTTAATTTGCAATTCTATTGAAGATCATGTTGAACCTCAAAGAAAAAAGAATTAAACATTAAATACGTAAGTGAATTAGGTCTTTCTTGCTTGTTCAGATCCTCTCTGAGATTATAGTTTTGTCAAAAAGAAAACTGCACATTTGTAAAATTATGATTAAAATGTACCGTGCAGCGGAACTTTTAAAAAGAGAACAAAGTTTAGATGAACCAGAAGTTTGTTAAAGAGGTTTTTACTGGAGATGGGCTTGTTGTGGAGAAAAGCAGCTGCAGCATCTCTTCGTCTGGTTCAGCAGCATGTGATGAATACAAAAACACTTCAGGAAAGCAGTTAAGCTAAAGAACATGAGTGAGCAGCCAGGAAAAACAGTCTCTCAAAATTCAGGAAATTGATTTTAATCACTTATGACTTGATTAATTTAATAAGGAAATTCTTTGTTCACCAAACTAGAGGGTCTGTGTGCTTAGCAAAAAACATCTGAATTTGTTTAATTAAATGGAAACATTTAATTATTGCCTTGCAAAAGTATCTGCACCAATTTAACTTGTTCATGTTTTTTATTCAAACTACCTTTAGCTCAGTCACTGTGGATTAAGAACATCTGTAAACATTTATTAAGATTCCTGTAGATCATGGCTGTCAGCAGTACAAACATGTACTTTTATCAGTAAAGACAATTGAACTTAATTCACTATTATGCTCTACTTTGTGTTGGTCTATCACACGTCAATCATTTTAAAACCTAGCTGCACATTACCAGGGTGTCCCAATGTAACAAATTATAGCTTCTTATTCTTTTTCTTAAGACGTTTGAAGAATAAAAAACTGCAAAATGTATTCCATAATCTTTTCTGCTCAACTGAACACAATTCATTGGATCATTAGAAAAGTGCTGCTTAAATATAGTTATCCTTTTGTGTTTGCAGCTAGATAAAAATGTCTCTTCTCTAAATGAAGTAAAGAATATAACATTTTATATAACAGCTTTTTCTACAGACAATTACATTTAAATGAATATTAATGGAGAGCAGCAGAGTAATAGGGATGCATTATTGAGTCAGCGGTAAGTGTTCGGAAAATGTATGGTTGTCTGAATATGATAAAAGGTTTTCATTGAAACGATCAATTATAATTTGAGGGAATGTGAGTCTGTAGTCATGTCATTATGGACGACTCCCTTTATTACAGAGATCTGTGCAGTAACCAAGCAGGAAAAGGAAATTGTTACCCAACACAGACAACCCGGAAATTCAGCCACAATACACAGTAATACTGAGCTAAAAGTAGGTTGTTGCTCTGGTCTGCAGTGGTGAGAGACGTACAGGAGAACAGCAGCCAAACATCTGGCTGGTGACAGATTGATCACAGAGGGATGATGCAAAATGGAAGATATGTACAGCACTTTTCCTAAAGTGTGGAGCGCTACTTACATAGCATGAAATATGTCTGCAGCGACGGCCAGAAGGAAATCTGCAATGACAGACTGAGTTTAGTACATTAGTTGTGTTTCCATGAACCATAAGATTGTGTGAAATGGAATTACAATGTTTTTGCTCCTGGATGAGGTGGGTTCTCAGCAGCATCAAAATTTGTGTATTTCGCAAAACTGCAATGAAAACACTTATTCCATCATACAAGTCATGTGAGTTGTATACAGCAGAAAGCAGTCCCTGACCTCGGACGATGCACTGCTGGCTCCACTAAGGCTCTCAGAGCATCACACCGTTCAAACGTTCAGTTTGCCATTTGAAAGTGTTGAATCCTAGTTCATCTGTGAAATCGCAAACTGTAATTTCCCAAAAATGGCACAATTGTAGCCGCACTCAATAAGCGGTTTGTGGCTCCAATGCCTGAATAACATGCTGACATCTCCTCTGATGGCTCATGAGTCTTCCATCATGCAGTGACGCATGCAAGCATGCGTCACTGCCAGTTCAGTTAATCATGTAAGATTTTCATGTCATTTTTGCAATTAATCAAAACACAATTGTGAAACTGTGTTTTTTTTTGGCATTAGCGTCATATCAAAATAGTTTTGCACACATTTGTAATGAAAATGCAGCTGCTGAATGACTCCAAATCCAAAAATCCAGATGTATGATCATTCAACAAAGGTCAAATATACACAACACAGTGAATCAGTTGTCGACACTCACAAAATAGGTTAATGTCTAAATATCTGACAGGATGTGGAAGCCGAGCAAGGAGAGAAGAGTCCTTTGGTTGGCAACTACGAGACGAACAAGAGCCAGAAACAACACTTGTTGTCTACTTGGACAAGTCTGTTGATAATCTGGCAAAGCAGAGGCTGGAGAGCTCTCAGGTGGTGCTACACACAGGTGGAACGGAGAGACAATCAGCACAGCCCAGGTGGGCGACATGAGGCTGATTGTTGAATGGAGGCTTGGCAGGAAGAACCTAAAGAGAAAACATGAAATGCAAACAACACAGACATGGTAAGGCAGAGGCGTGACGTCGGCCGTGGAGAAGAGTTTGTTGTTGGATCGATTGGCGTTTGCTAAACAAAGGTGGTTTTTGGCATAATCCGGGTTGTGAGTGGGTCAAGATGGCAAGTAGTAGTGGGGGGCTTTCGGAGGATGAAAATATGGATACAGGCTGGTCTATGATAGAAAACAGAAGAGGGGGAGGAGGGAGAGATAAGGTTAAAAAGGGAATAAGTACTGGAAAAAGATCTCTTGAGGATGAAGAAGAAAGAACTGAAACAAGGAAGAAAGTAATGCTGGAAGAATTTAAAATTATACTAAAATTTAAGACTGGGCAGGATATGCTTGGAGTGAGCCCAATTAGTTTGTCAAATGGATTAAAGAAAGCTATTGGTGATGTAGAACTAGCTAAAGTCTTAAGAGATGGAAGTCTGCTCATTGTTTGTAAAAATGTTGAACAAAAGAATAAAGCTCTAAAATTACAAATGGTGTGTAAAAAAGAAGTGATGGAAAGGAAGATTGTTGGGGAAGAAAAAGGGGTAAAAGGGGTGATATCAGGAATTCCAGTAGGAGAGAGTTTGGAGGAGCTAAAGAAAATAATCAAAGGAGGAGAAATCACAGGCATCAAACGACTGCAAGCTTTTAGGAATGGGGAGAAAAAGGACAGTAC
>CAEGAF010135426.1:0-19302 GCA_903067075.1 Micropoecilia bifurca | reverse complement strand
ACCGTGCCTCATTTACCGCATGTCTTCCCCTCTCTCGATACCCGCTTTCCTGTCTGCCTACTTTCAATGGAGGCCACTAGAGCCAATAAAACACCATAAAAAAAAGGTTTTATCAGCTCTAGTGGCCTGCATTTGATAGTTAGTTGACAGGGAGGAAAGGTCACCAGGCCAGGAATCGAACATGTGACACCTGCGTTGAGGACTGAGGCCTCCATAGGTGGGTTGTGCTTAACCCCTGCACCACCACAGCAAACCATAATGTTCCAATCTTAACATAATGAGCTCTAACAGGTTGATCATCAGCATTAGCCCCCTCTGTATTATAAGCCTGGCGGGCCATCAGCCTTTAATGCCCCGCCAGGCTAAGCATTGTTTATTTTAAGTGATTTCTATATATATTAGGGCTGTATAATAATATCTATCACAATTATATATCGATATTTTCTTTCCTAGAAAAAAAATCAATATTCATCCGCAAGTATCATAACATCCAACTGTCACCTTTCTCACTCACTGCTTGCTTTGCCAGAAGAGTGATTCGGTCATCAGGCTAAGAGTGATTCCTTCAGAAGTTAAGCTTCAAGCTTAAAAAGGTATCAAACTATTCAGAGCAGATACTTGGTTCACTTTATTTACTTTACTTTAACTGTTTGTACTGTTTCAATTAAAAGAAACATGTTTCTTTTGTCGTCAGCTGTCGACTTTAAGTCTGTGTCCAACCAGAGCAGGTATTGTGTAGTTGGTGCTTTTAATCAGTTTTCAGTTAAATTAATTCAATCCAACTTTATAAGTCACAAAATATCACCAAAATCCCTCTGTCCCTCTAAAATCGCAAAAGTGTATTGAAATGTATCGTTTGCTGAATATCAATATATATCGTATTGTGGGCAGAATATCGTGTATCGCATTGTGAGATTATTGTATCACTACAGCCCTAATATATATATATATACACACACATCAGTAACAGTTATAGCAGAGACAAGTTAAGATGAATATACAATCAGTAATCTTTAGCAAACAATAAAAAGACAATGACATTTGATTATGCATACATACTGTACAAAAAGACTAGTTCTATTTAATTCACTACTGTATTTACTTTGTTGATGGTTTTTCAGAATTTCCTGTCAGATGTTAAAAAAAAATTTAACACAAAAACAACTTGTATTTGTATTTGGGGGGAACTTGTGCCCCCCCCTTCAACCCTCCAACCCAAGTCTTCACGTTTTTAAAGTCCAATAAAAACAATTGGACACAAGCTAACTTGCATCACCAAAGTTCATCCGTTCCTCGGTCCTCCTAACTTTGACCGTATTTAATCGGACTGTGTCTCCTCTTCCAGTTGCAACAGCATATTTCTTGTAAGGTAACGTATAGGTCTGAGCAACTGGACAATCTGGACTTCTTGTCCAAGTAGTTGAGAGATATCAGCCTCCGAGTTTCCTGGAGCCTGCCCTACCGGCCCGAACACACACTCTGCAAGTCCAAATAAATCGCTCTTTCATCACGGTGTGTGTGTATGTAGTTCAGTACTGTAGACTCTCTGTGTTGCAATGACAGACACAAACCAGCTGCCCACATTCCTCTCTCTCTCTCGCCGTCTCTGCTGACTTCTTACAGGGATTTCCCCTCCCCCACCGCTCAGCAGCATGTCCCACACATACCTCTGGCTCCCACACACACACACACACACACACACACACACACACACACACACACACACACACACACACACACACACACACACACCTACCCGTGACGCATTCACAGTAACACAAGGAAACTAGGCGAGAGACAACACAAACTATACGATCTAATCCTGTGGAACGGTTTCCACATTTTGCATGTTAGACCTTCTGAACTGGGTTTTAAGGCATCGCATGCAGCCCAGTGGGTTTCCACCATGTTTTAGCACAGAACAGCCCCTTCAGCTGTGTGATCTATTTCTGTTTTGCACCAGATAGTTACTGAGACTGCTGCTTCAATGTGGTTTCTCTTTATAGCGAGAGTTTTTAGCCAGCAGTTCTCACCGAGTTCATTTTGAGTGTTTCAGAAACTCCTAAAGCTTTTAATTTAGTTGCACATTGAGAAGTCACTCAACATTTTTCATTTAAACTGAGTTCTTCCCACAGATGTGGAATCTTAATGCAATGCCCTGCAAAATGGACTCATGCACCAAGAATCTTAAAAACAATACTATGATATCCTAAAATAGAATCCTGTCTAAATAATTGCCTTCAGAAGGCACCAAATTAGTAAATAATTCAGAACAATTTTTTTCAACAATTGCAGTTATTTCTCTGGTATGTTTCTACCAGCTTTGAGCATCTAGATGGTGACATTTTGTCGACTGTTCTTTACAAATTAGCTCTATCTCCATTAGATTTGATGGTGAGCGTCTGTGAACAATTTTCCAAGCTTACCACAGATTCTTAATTAGATTTCGGCCTGAACATCAGGCCATTTTAACACATTAATGAGGCAAAGCCTGCAAGCTGGTTGAGACAGAGGATTTAAGATGTGCTGCAGCTTCACATGTGATCTTTCTAATACTGCTGAATAAATCAAGAGCATCCTAATGATTTGGGCAGCAGACTTCCAGCTACACGCTGCACCTGACCGGCTGCCTTGTTAGGGTAATGTGCTTCTTCGAAGTGAACTTTGAGAATTTTTGCAGAAATTGTTTTCTTCCAGGATTTCACTCTCAATAGCTCCACCCCTCCTTCCACTAACTCTGACTAACGGTGCGTTCCAGTTACCTGGAAAGATGGAATCAGCTACGTCTGATTTGACGTCAGACGTAGCTGCGTTCTAGTTAAGAAGTCAGAATTTCAACAACCATAACCATTGTTTGTCTAACAAACATAATTTTACGCTTTACTTTCAATAAACAAACACTACTTTTAATTTGTTCAGTTTATAGTTGTGACACTGGTTTTAGACGCACTCGTATAAATCTAAAATCAATGCCACATTTTGCTACTGTTCATGTGAAGAGCGGCCATATTGAAACTCAAATTCCACCTTATGAGTCATAACTGGTTCTTGTCTAAGTTGCTCTCAATTTCCCACTGGGAAATCTGAGTTTGAAGGGCTTTCTGCTTGATTTTTTTCAACTGGGAAGTTGAGATTTTCCAGTACAACCATAGCTGGAATGTAGCATAGCATTTTACTGCCATCGTCATGGATACTATGGGACTTTGGAAATGTCCAAAATATCATCCAAAAAAAAAAGAATCAGTGACTTTCATCAAGTGTCAAATTTGTGGAATGCCTAATTGATGGCGTTCATCTCTGTCCCGCCCAGAAGACATAACAATGTTGCACGTTTACTTTGCAACACCCTTTCTATGGACATCATTGGAAAGCTACGATTCTTGAGATTCCAATCATGTTTTCCAATCCAGGATACAATAACTGTAGACGCAGTAAATGCTTTTGTCAAACCACTTGGAAATGCAAAATAATGTCCAACTAGTCGTTCAAAACCTCATATCATTAACGTCTTGGATTCATCTCGAACAAAAACTGTGTTTTTACATCTACAGGTGTCCATCTTGTCGATCATTGTGATGCTTTTTTACAAATCAGCTGCATTCTTACTGGAAATAAATGACACAAAATTTACTATTTACTAACCAGGGGACTTCTGAAGGAAAAGTGTCAACAAAACCAAAATGGACACCACAGTTGAGATGCTTTTCTAAAGAAATTTGACACCATGTGTTGGTTTAATCACATAAAATCTTAATAAAATGTGTTTAGGTTTGCAGTTTTAACAAAACAAAAGGGAAAAAAGGAGTGTGAAAAGTCAGCATAACCCATGATCCCTAATGTTCAGATTTTTCTGTTTTACTTGAACAGTTGCCAAACATCAGTGCCAAAATGTGCAAAGGAAGCGTTAAGCTTCCCAAGATCCTACATCTGATAGTAAAGCAGGGAGGGCTACAGGTTTTATAACACTGAAAATGTATAAACACCTCCCAAAATTATGTCTTTGTACCACACCCACAGATTTTGCACATAAACACACACTGAATGACTTCATGTTTACAGTAGTGAAACCATGAATACCCACCTTAACGTTCAAGCTCCTTGGAAATGACTTTACTCTTTTCCTAAAACAAGAGCAACTGCAGCTACACTAAGCATGAGAATATGAAACTGTAGCTGCTTTTTCACAATCGTCATAAAACCTTTTACTTATGAATCTATGAATCATCAACGTTGAGAGTGTTTGTCAGAAACACTTAAGATTCTGGTTAGACCAACTTGGTGAGCCAACATGTCCCTGTAAGCCGAAAATCTCCCTAACCAAACTAAACTGTGTTTTTCCACATCAGCTCAACATTTAAATAGTTGTTCAGTGTTGGGTTTCACATGGCAGCTCAAATGCTTCACATAGTGGTCACACTACAGTGCAGTAAAAGCACGGTCCAAACCATCAGAATCCTTTTTGGCGGGGTGCATCTCTTCGTGTCCTGCTTTAAGCTCGCTTGCCGGCCTAACCCATTTCTTTTTTCCTTTCCTTTCTCTCTCTCTTTTCCTCTCTGCTGCAGACTTGAGAGCAAACAGTGACCGACTGTCTGGAGTCCCGCTGGAACTGCCCACAGCTGCTTGACCGCTGCAGACACTGTCCACAAACATATGCGCGCACACAAACAAACAGCTATAGTTAGTCGTGATGGAGTGCGTCCCATTTGACCCGGTGTGGCTGCTAACTGCTGGGCTTTACACCGCAGAAAGCCGGGAGGAGGCAGGGACAGAAGCACAACAATCTCTGCTGCAACTGCTCACTCGGTGGCCAAAAGTCTGTGTTTGGACAAAGCTTATGTGGAATGGCGCTGGTGGCAGCTTCATTGGGATGATTTGTCATCATTTATCACTGAGCTCCAACAAATCCTCACATCACAGAGCTAAATTATCATCAATTGCCGTAAAAGTCGGCTGTGTTCGCTCTTCTGGTTCCTAAAGCAAAACATTTGTCTTCTGCATAAACACATTTTTTTCACAGAAAAGCTTCGACGGTTAAGATGATTGGGAACATGATTTTGGTTTGACATAGGTTTACATTGTACGCTCTTAATAAATGGCACAGCTTAAAGCGACTGTTTGTAATATCCAGGAAATTGATGCATTTCAAGTTGGATGGAGTCCAAGCTGCAGGCGCGGTTTAGTTTACGGTAAAGATTCCCAGACTTTCCTGCTGGAGATTTAGGAGCTCCACATTCACTGCATGGCTGTAACATGGAAACGTTACCACTAAGTAAATTGAAAGTAAATTGAAAGGAGAGACTAATAAATACAAATGAAAGAATGAGGTCACCTGTCAACACTGTATATCTACTTATGAAGATAAATGTTTTATCCCTCCATCCATTTTCCTTACACCATTGTCAAAGAAATGAGCCTTTTAATTTTGTGGTATTATTATGCAAAATTCCATTTGTATCTAAAAACAATCCAAATGCAAAAAATGCCCAGTCGTTTTGTGGCGGTAAGTTTAATGTTTTTTGGTGTCTGGAAAATTAGCCATTTCAAAAAATCTTCCGAATGTAACATCACAAATCAGCAGGCACTGCCCATCGCCTAGCAACCTAGCAAAGTCCAGACCGATACCTAGTAACCCATGCAGAGCTCCAGTACATTTGGTCACCTGGTTTTACTGCTGTATAGGCTGTACAATGGCTGCTGGAAAAGTTTTTTTTTTGTTGACTTACAATTTAGAGTCCACTTGCTGCATTCTTGTTGCTTGTGCCGGAGGCTACACTTCTGCTTTTCAAAGACATACGGTTGTATATTTGCTAATTTGTTTGCAGCCATTTTCACATGTGAGGGTAAACGTTGAGTTGTGGGGCGTGGCCAGCAGCAGCTTATTTGGATTTAAAGTGACAAGACGCCCTTGAACAGCTGTAGTGAGCAGATTAAAATCTCATTATGTACAAAAAATGTAATGGACATGTTTTGTTCTGCCCATAAACATATCCTAACCTTAAAACTCACTTTTAATAATAAAAATAAGAAACTGATACATTACAGTCATGGTTCACTAGAGTAACTGGAGTTTAAAATCCTTAAAAATGCCAAATAAGGATATTTTCATCATGAAACTGATGTGACCAAAATAGATGTCTGAGGAGCTAAAGAAAAAGACATTAGCAGCTTATGAATCTAGCAAAGAGATCTGAGAGGTATTTGAAGTCAGCCACATAGAGATGATTGTCACTGTAATGACAATCATCTCTATGTGGGTGTTACTGAAAACAACAGCCTTCATTTCCAGCTCTGGCTGTCCATCCAGCTAAAACCCTAAAATGTAATCAAGATAGTCTTCATTAGGCTTTGCTCTCTACAAAAAACACAACAACTAGATTAAAGTTTGTCTGCAAGGATAGAAGCAAAGAACATTCGATGTGGAATCATGTCTAAAAGTGAAATATCTGCACATTAGACATTCCAAGAGAAGCACATAGGTGGAAGTGTCATGGCTTTGGAATGTGTTGGTGCAACAGGGCTTGGTCAGTTCAGCACCACAGAATCCAGAACGACTCCCACCATGTGTCAGAGGGAGCTTGAGAAAAATGTCAGAAACATCTGCAAAAGTCATTAAAGAACACGATCCTCCAACACAAAAGTTACCCAAAGAATACCAGTAAACTCCACAAAAGGTGGCTGGGATTGAAGAAATGGAAAGAGTCAAAGCTGAACATGAAAGAAACACATCAAACATCTCACAGCTGAAAGTAAGGAGTTTCCTGACTTTCTTCTGACAGGCTAGAAGAAAGTCAGGAAACTGATAAGAAGAGTTTCTCTGACGTTATCTCAGCCAAAGGGGATAAATCCAGATGTTAGGCGTTACGGCAGACCTTTTCCTTTGATTAGAAAGGGCATTTTTGCTTCCATCTTCAATTAAATAAGTAAAATAATGTTCATTTGTTTAAGACGGAGATAAAAAAAATTAGCTTGGATGTCAGATGTGAACATTTCTTAAGAAGTACCTGATATTTGTTAGTAAATATCAGGTATTTAGCACAAAAGTTTAGTTTAGATCCTAAAGTTTAGTGCCTCCTATTTTTATCTTTCATAATGATAAAAAGATTTTATGATGATTTTAAATTCATTAATGAAGATTCATCAGACTCGAGAAACATTACATCTTCACTGATACTGATTATTTTATAATGGACCGATCTTTTATGCAAATTTTTCTGCAACTAATCCCAAATCTCTATAACTTAACCAAAGTTTTCATCGTTCCATCCACATCAATGATCTAAATATTCATATGTCTTGAACTCTTTCACATTTTCTCATATTACAAACACAAAATTTGGCGTGTTTTATGAAGATTTTATGTAACAGACAAACACGAAGGAAAAGAAAATGGACACAAAGCCCTGGAAGTAAAATCCTCACAGATATAAAAAGGAAAGTTAGTAGGAAATGGTGGGTGGAGCTGCGACACGTCAGATCAATATCTTCACCAACTCCAGCCTTTAATTGTTATATAGCTGTGATCAGCTCTGCAAACAGAAGCGCTGAGCTTGAAATGAGTGAGTGTGATAAGATTAGAAACGAAGTTCTATCACAATACAGCGCTGATCCCAAATTGGAACGACTGGATCAGGTATAAGATAAATTCATGCTGGTCAGAGTTTTTTTTGTTTTATATGTTAAACAGCAACAGTAAATGTTATCTAATAGCTAAAAAATGACACCACCTTGCAGAAAAACTGTGAAAATCAAACCCACGTCTTGTTTTAATAACATATATCCATATAACTTTGATAACTGGAGTCTTTTTTAACCAGATTCAGAGCAGAAAACTCTCCTTTTGGCTGAACCTCTCCTCTTACTTCTTTCCCTTCTCCCCCTGCCCTCTTTGACCTCTCTCTTCTTCCTGTCCCTTCCCCCCACTGCAGCCCAAACCCCCACCTCCTTTCATCCCACTCAGGGCAGAAATGGAGCAAATGCAGCAGGGGCCACCATGCAACCCCACCCTCCCACACTGGGTCGTCCTTTGGTCTGATTGATCAAGCTGCCACACTAAATTACAGCTGCTTTTGCCTGTTGTTGCTCTCAATTCCCACAATGATGAAGGCTGCTGCGCTGGATTGTTCGCAGTGAAACCCTTAACCGCCCGACCGCATGAGGTGCCTGTTCATATCTGCAGCTTAAAATGCTAGAATCCGTTTAGGTTTCTTTATTTTTTTTCCTATGGTTTGCATTTCCTAGACACACAGAGACAGACTTTGTGCACAGCAGCAGGAAACTAATAGTCCAGTCTTTAATGTGGCGAGAATACAACATGGACTGTTTTGGGTACGTAAAATAAAACTCAAAATCAAAAACTTTGCACCTTGGATTTTGCTTCCAAGTAGCCACATTTTTTAGTACATTTAAAGTCCAACTTGAAGATTTGATCATTAGATTTTCAAGAACTATATTTTCTTTTAATGAAGCAACTAAAAGTTTGGGCTTTTGGAAGAAAAAAGCAAAACTATATTAAATATTTAATAATAAACAATACAAAAAAACCTATAATTAAATTAATAAAATGAAAAAAGGCGTCTCTAAGATATTTTCCTCCATATCTGTCAGTTGTACCAGTGTGAAATGCCAAAGATAACATTTTGACATACTTAAGATAAGACGCTTGCAGCAACAAAAGAATTCCTAAAGAGTTTTTAACAGAAAGTTTGGAGTAACTCTCCGTTTAAATACATCTGAACAACGAGTGGAGGGCAAAAACAACTGAAACCAACCAGAAACCTTTCTTTCAGTGTCACCAAAAGAAAATGATGAACTGCAAACATTAACGACCAGTAAAAATAAATAAATGGTAAGCATCCAAAGATGTACTTTGGGAAGAATGTGAAAATATTGTCTGAGGTTGAGCTTTTATTAAATTAAAATTTGTTTTTGGATGTTCTCAACAGAAACCAGTGTCATAAAACAAACAAAAGGTGTTTTTTTTATTTTCATTTTATAAAATATTATTTAAGCATAAGATGTTTTCTAGGTCAAAAAATGGATGATCATAAATTTAAATTCTTTTGACTTATTTTCTTTCATAATTAAAAAGAGAATCTATGCCAATATTTAAATACAGTTGTGGGGGGATTATATGCAAATTAGAAAGATTTCCTTCGATGGTTTCACAGATAGAAATGTTTAAAATTTGTCCTTTACAGTTCTCTTCAGTATTATACTTGAAAAATTATATTTAGACCAAATTAAAACTTGTACTCCTCTTTTATTGATTAACAAAATGGGAAACTGTTTATTCTTTCTAATTTGTCGCTTTATTGTAGAAAAAAATAATCAAATAAACTATTTTTATTACTGAGTCCTAATGACAAAAAAGAATTATCAAAACATGCCATTCAGTCTTCAATCTCTTTTTTAGGGCCTCAAAGGGGTAACATATTGAGAATATTAACTGTACCAAGACGAAAGATAAGGACTTAATTAAAACGAGCAAAGATCCCACTAGAAAACTTAATTGTTTAGGTTTTAAAAAGTCTCTGGTGTAATGTAATTACTGTAACATACCTTCCTGCTGTGGGGAAATGAACACCAATCAACATCGAGTCCTATAGGAAAACAAACGCTCTGATTGGCTGAAGCGCGGTGTCGGTTTCAAGGAGGCCCGCGCTCGCTGCTCAAGTAGGGGGGGGAGTCTAGTGAATGGAAGGGGCGCCTTGAAACCCGCGGAATCCTCGCGGAGAGGAGAGCGAGCCTCTGGACTTCCAACCGCCCAGCATGTGAGCCGACGCTCGGCGTGAAGTTTAGCCGAAAAGCCCTGGAAATACTCCCCGTTTCTGAGTCCGGACTTTGGACCGAGTCGCTGCTGAACGCGCTGGGGTGGTTTTATTTAGATTTTTTTTTAAAAGCAGACATTGAAGCGCAGTTTTCCACGGAGCGCGAGCGAAGAGTCGGACTGCTTGGAGTCACTTACAAAGAACATTAAGGAGTCATGACACGACGAACGTTTCACTCGGATTTATCTTCGTGAACTGCTCGTGAAAAGTCGACGCAAGCCGCTGAAACTCGAACAAAGTGGGCTAAAAGTGAGGGCTGTCGACGTTTATCGTGGGTTTTTCACGGTTTTCGGACGTTTTTACGTCTCTACTCGGATCAAAGTTTTTCTATCCCCCCCCCTCCTCCTCCTCTCCAGCTATGGCGGCGGCCAGGTTCACCGCTGGCTCCGCGCTGCTGCGGATCGTGTGGCTGCTGTGCGGGATTTCGCTCTCACCCACTTCCTCCGCTCAGCATCACAACAGCGAAAGCGGGATTTCCGTCCCGGAGCACGGCTTCTGCCAGCCCATCTCCATCCCGCTCTGCACCGACATCGCCTACAACCAGACCATCATGCCGAACCTCCTGGGCCACACCAACCAGGAGGACGCCGGGCTGGAGGTGCACCAGTTCTACCCGCTGGTGAAGGTCCAGTGCTCCCCGGATCTCAAGTTCTTCCTGTGCTCCATGTACGCCCCGGTGTGCACCGTGCTGGAACAGGCCATCCCGCCGTGCAGGTCGCTGTGTGAGCGGGCACGACAGGGATGCGAAGCCCTGATGAATAAATTCGGCTTCCAGTGGCCGGACCGCCTCCGATGCGAGGCTTTCCCGGTCCACGGAGCCGGGGAGATCTGCGTGGGGCAGAACACGTCGGAACCCGGCAGCCCGTCTTCCTCGTCTCCCCACGCACCCGAACCCGTGACCCCTCCACCTATAGGTGGGGGGCAGCAGCACCCCCGGATCCCGCAGCCCAGTTCGCCCAACCAGTTCTCCTGCCCCCTCCAGCTGGAGGTGCCGCCCTACCTGGGCTACAAATTCATGGGGGTCAGAGACTGCGGCGCCCCCTGCGAGCCCACGAAACCCAGCGGGATCATGTATTTCCGGGAAGACGAGGTGAAATTCGGCAGACTCTGGGTCGGGATCTGGTCCATACTGTGCTGCGTGAGCACGCTGTTCACGGTGCTCACCTACTTGGTGGACATGAGGAGGTTCAGGTACCCGGAGCGACCCATCATCTTCCTGTCCGGCTGCTACTTCATGGTGGCCGTGGCCTACGCCGCCGGGTTCTTCCTGGAGGACAAGGTGGTTTGCGTGGATAAATTCAAGGGCGAGGCCTACAGGACCGTGGCTCAGGGTACCAAGAAGGAGGGCTGCACCATCCTGTTCATGGTGCTCTACTTCTTCGGCATGGCCAGCTCCATCTGGTGGGTCATCTTGTCCCTGACTTGGTTCCTCTCCGCCGGGATGAAGTGGGGTCATGAGGCCATAGAGGCCAATTCCCAGTACTTCCACCTGGCCGCCTGGGCCGTCCCGGCCATCAAAACCATTACGATCCTCGCAATGGGCCAGGTGGACGGAGACGTCCTGACCGGTGTGTGCTTCGTGGGGATCTTCAACGTGGACGCCTTGCGCGGTTTCGTACTCGCGCCGCTGTTCGTCTACCTCTTCATCGGCACGTCCTTCCTGTTGGCCGGCTTCGTGTCGCTGTTCCGGATCCGCACCATCATGAAACACGACGGCACCAAGACGGAGAAGCTGGAGAAGCTGATGGTTCGGATCGGGGTGTTCAGCGTCCTCTACACGGTTCCGGCCACCATCGTGATCGCCTGTTATTTCTACGAACAGGCCTTTAGGGAGCAGTGGGAGCGAACCTGGCACATGCACACCTGCAAGCGCTTCGCCGTCCCGTGCCCGGCCCACAACTTCGCCCCCATGACCCCGGACTTCACCGTGTTCATGATCAAATATCTGATGACCATGATCGTCGGGATCACTTCCGGTTTCTGGGTCTGGTCCGGGAAGACCCTCCAGTCCTGGCGGAGTTTCTACAAGCGTCTCAGCAACGGGAACCACGGAGAGACGACGGTGTGAAGGCGAAACGAGCGAAAACGAGGTCAAAAAGCTTTCATTTCATTAATCCTAGGTGGATCTTTTTTCATATTTTTGTTTTTTAAGAACTGAGTTATAGTGTTTTACTGTTGTGACAGCAGCACGCAACACCTTTAAGGAAGTTGGACAACCTGCCAATATATTCACTAACTCTCCCCTGTTCCCTATTTTCTCAAAGAAATCATGGCTTTTGTATTCTTGGACCATAAACTGCTATAAAATGGCCATGCAAAGACTTAACCCTTTATATATACACATATATTCCTATGTTACAATTTGAATGTACTCCCTATTCGCTCTTGAGTTAGTCAGTGGACTGTATGAGAACAACAATGTGATAAAGTTCATTCATTAGGGAAATTACTGCAAAGCTTTAATTGACGTTAGAGTTTGCAGGGTACAATCTCTTCTGCTTTAAATGGGAGGAATAGTTAACCATCATGTTTATGTGCCAAGTGGCTGCCTAGATGTCCCTCTTTTTTTAAATCTTCCGACTGATGAATATTCACTTCTGTTTTGAATGTTCACTCCGAAGTTGAATGAAGTTATGTACTGGTTTGCACAGTGATCGTAAATGTAAAAAAAAATTGACTGTTACACCACAGATTGACCTGGATCTTGCTTTAAAAAAAAAAAAAAAAGAGGCCACACACACACATGCATACAGAAACCTGGAGACACAACGGCTCATTGTTAGTCTCTGTGTGTGGTCTCTCTACTTTTGGATTACCCATCAAAAAAGCTTTTTTCCCCCCTCTTTAAAGCCTTTAAGACACCCAAAGCACCATTTCAGAGATCCAGATTTAATCCATGGGAGTGTAAATGGTTGTTCTGGAGCTCTACGGTTATTTTATCCAGGATAAAATCGTACTCCGAGTTACCACCTGTGTTCTGCTTGGTGTAACTCGCCTTATTTTTCTTTTAATTTCATGAAGTGTTACATTCTTGCAAGCCGACTGAACATTTTTTTAGATGTTTTATTTACTTATTTTTAATTATCTGGGTCGTTTTTTTTCTACAGAAGCCTAAAAATCTGAGAAGTTGCATGTTGTTTCTGTGTTAGAAGGAGGTCAAATAGAAGAGCTTGTTACTGAGCAGAGGGTCGTTTTTAGGAAATACAAAAACTGGTCTACCAGATTGTGAGAACAGAAAGGTAAGGTTGTGCTGTACCTGACTTTTAATCATGATAATTTCCTAGTTTTTGTGATACTTGATTGTATAGGAATAACACCTTATTTTAGGCTTAAACCTGAGTGTAAATGCCTTTAGTTAAAGTGAGACGACTCCTGTTGAATGTCTTTGTCTTATCTTGATTAGGAGACGTAATTACCAGAGTCGACTTGACGCTCGCAGCATTTAAAACAAGCAACTTCGTCATTCAGACTAAACAAATAAATTAGTGGCGTTTCGTCAGGAGTCAGCTGAAACCGCCTGCTTTTCTCAAACAATGAGAGCAAGTCAGCAGTTTGACCTTCGTGGTTATTTAAATTCCTAAACATGCCCTGTTGTTTTTTTACATCTATTCCCACTAAAAATTGTGCATACTTTATACTTCATGCTGTATTTAAAGGCAGTCTGTATATACTATGCTGTTTTCTTCTTCTTCTCCTCACATGGATGTACTACATACCTCAAGACCTGGTTAAGTTCTGCTCAACAGAAAAATGTCACTTCATGCATTTTTTACCAAACAAAGCAAAGTGATTCTGTTATTGGTACCAGACTGACACGTTTAGTTTGTTCTGTTTGCAGAAGGAAAATGTTTTTTTTTTTTTTGTGTTTTCAGAACATATGCAAACCAGCCAGCAAACAAGAGACTCTTGATTTTTAAATGCATATTGTATTTAAGGGGGGGAAATACTCATTTTTGTCTTTTTTTACTTGTATTTTTTAAAAAATGAGATAAGCCCATTGTACATGTACAGTTTGAATAAAAGTGGTAAAGTTTGTAATGTGGTGATTATCATTTTGTGATTTGGACCTTGAGTTGTGCTAATGTTTAGCCAACATTAGCGATGTCTGCAGCAAAACAACAGATAAGCGATCAGATCAGAGCTGGACTTCAGATAGTCAAAGTTTCAGCAAACGTATTGATCTCTCATGTTTACAGAATCCTGATATTTGTGACAGAAGTTCTGGAAAAAAACACATTTTAAAGTGTTTGTTTCTAGGTGTTGGAGCCGTTTACTGTGCAGCAGCGTTTGGTTTTACAGCTGAAGAAGAAGTGCTTGAGGGATGAGTCAGAAAACTTTATTAGTCCAGTTTGCAGATTCACTTTCAGCAAACACAGCAAAGAAAAGCTAAATGAAAGCAAAGGAGCTAATCCTGCTGGCCTTTAATGTCGACGTAATGTAAATAGACTGTCGTTTATGTTTAGCAGTCTATAAACAGGACATAATGTGACACATTCACCACTCAAAGTTTTATAACATCAAATAAATAAAAGTACTAGGTTATAGGAGGAGCCGTTGTTGACCTGTTTTGCAGTTAGTGAGTCATCAATGAAATAAAAAGCTTAAGATTATCTTTTTCTTGGCAACCATGAGTCATAAAACTGTATTTTTAAAATAAATACTACTTGGTAAAAGTGCATTAATCCTTGGGAGGTTCTTTCATTTTGTGCTCCACCCTGATCACTAAAAGCAGGGGTGTCCAAAGTGTGGCCCGAGGGCCATCTGTGACCCCTGAACTGATTTTCAGCAGCCTTTGAATTGATGCAGATGGAAACATTTGGATCCAATTAGTTCAAAATTACAACCTACAAATGAAAGCTCACAAAAAAATCTAAGGCAACAACACAAAAATAATCTTTTAATAGCCAATCTTTCTGGTTTCTCTTTAATTTCATGGTAAATAGGTGAACGACTATCCATTGACTTTTACACTAAAGCAGACCTTTTGCACCTAAATCTGTTTTTAATTATATTAACACCTAGCTGAATAAAGCAAGTTTTCAAATAACCAGGGAGGTAAATCATGGTTTTTATTGCTGAGAATAGACTCAGTCTTAATGAGAAAATTAGTGAGATTGTTGGTTTTCTTTCAATGAGAAAAATGGTCAAAACCCTTTTTAAAGCTTCGGATTTACAAAGATTTACATTTTCCATTCATGTAAAAAAAATCGGACTATTTTGAAAATATTTCATGCTTTATTGTTGAGCAGGAAATACATTTTAATGAATTAAAGAATATTTTGACAATTTTGTTCACCCCTACCTTAGAAACAAAAATAGCTATTTTTAGATAATACTATAGAAATATTATGTATCACAGTGTTTCCCATTTTATATACTATATGAATGCCATTAGTCCTCACTGTGCACAACTATTCATAAACTTTCTACAGTTTTGATATGACCTTGGAATATGCTTGAGTCCTGACTTATAGGCAGAAATTTAAAGAGCAGCAGCAAAAGCAAATGAGGTGGATTAGCAGAGCTTACCAACAACTGATGGTGTCATTCAGGACATGCTGCTGTGAAATATCTTCTGTACACATATTGAGCTGATAGACTGTCATAAAGTAACAGTTGTGACTCAGAGGCAGCTTTGGGTGTGCTGCAAGACTGACTGCTACTGGAAATTTATAATAACTGAAAATTATTGGATAATATGAGTTCTGAGAACATTTGATTTCACTTTCGGATAAATAAAGTATTTTTTAACTGAAATGAATGAAAATTTAAGCAATTAAAGTTTTTATTTAATTTTATTTAATAAAATGTTCACATTTTGCATATTTCATACATGCAAAATGTTTTTTTTTCTAGTAATATTGTTCTCTTAAGAATTTTGATTGGGTCCGTTTTTGCAGCTTTGATCGAAGTTTTTAAATAAACTTCTTCATTTGAGTAATAATACTTTTTAATCAATAAATCTTTTGTATAGGTCATTTATTTCAATCATCATTATATAGAACAAAAATTCTATTTAGTGAACATTATTGGAAATCATTTCCTCCTTTGTGAAAATAATTATGAATAAAAGTTGTTTTTTCCAGTGTGGCAGAATCTCCTTTTCAGCTGAAGACAGTTTGGTGTATTTAAACTTTGGCTTCTGTTTTTAACAGAAATGTGAGTAAATTTATTATGATAAATTCTTAATTTATGGTAAAAATCAGTTTTAAAGTTGACGGAAATATGTGCAGAATTAAAAAATGTCCTGGTAATTTATTTTTTGTTTTTTTACAGAAATTTTTCTTATAGTGTAAAGAGAAAACAGCAGAAATGCAAATTATGTGATTTGAATAATTAACTTTTTTCAGAGTTTAAACCTTATCTGTAACACATTTTTTAAATGAGAAGAAAAAACTTATGTTACATATTAATGTTCTAAAGAGAAATTATTTTCTTTTTTAAGTTAAATTAAAATATGACAACTGCATGTGCTTGGGAATTTTACCAAGAGTGAAAACGTGACTATTTATTTTTAATTGTTGTGCCTTTATTGTTTCCCTGTCTGGGACGAAAGTAGCAGAAATCATTAAATAAAACACAAATACACTAAAATAACCATTCATTTCCGTAACATTGTAGCTGCTGAGACAGAGTTTTTGGCTATTTCTCTTATTTATTGTGATAATAATGTAAACAAAAGCAGGAAAAATGAGAGCAGTAAATTCCTAAATCCACAACTTAAGCACTCTGACAGTCCCAGTAATTGATCCTGAGTGACTCCGGTTCTGTAATCCTCTGTATAAATACTGAAACCTCTGAGTCCGGTTCAAAGGCCGCAGGACCGCAGCTTGGTGAGTGACTGGTGGAGATTTATCTCCCCTGCTGCTGCTCTCATTTCGTCCAGCAGGGGGCGACACGCACCGACCTGTAAGGTTAAATCCACTTTGAGACGTGGAGTGATGCTTACATCTGGTGGCAGCAGCTGCTGCATGCAGCGTTTCTTAATAATAAACGCACAAATTAATTTAGATCAAGGTTTCATGTTTGTATCTGTAAGGTTTCATATTTTTGTTTTCAAAACACTAATAGAAGCAAATCTGCATGAAAATTCTGCAACAAAACAAAAGAACATTGTAGGAATGTTACATAAATTACAAAAAGATTAATAAAAATTAAGTAAAACTTATAATTAAATAAATTAAGAAACATAAGTTGTTTAAACTATGAGTAAATTTTAGCTTACAAAAATATTTTGATTAAAAACAACTAATGAAAGAGTTCAATAATCACAGCAGTAATAAAAAGTATTGTCTGATAAACTGAATTATTTAAACACCCAAACCTAAAGTACAATAAAACTACAGACATAACTATGGTCAAATTATGAATAAATGCTATAAATCAAATAAAAGCCAAGCTAAAAAAATCTTTATTTATATAAAAATCAATGACTTTTTCTCTCAACTCTTCAGGGAGGCTATTTCACAGGAAAAGGTATAATAATAATAATAATAATAATAATAATAATAATAATAATAATAATAATAATAATAATAATAATAATAATAATAATAGATTGGGTCAATACTATTATTGGTTTTAAAACTCTGTTAAAATCTAATGTAAAATATGGAGTTATCCAAATAATTACTTGAAATTTATTTATTTATGGTATTTAAAGGAAACCAGAAAGCGGAGCACTGCAGTTACACTGTGTAGATTTTAACTCCCGACTCAACATTTACACTCGCCTGTGAAAATATGCAATTATACAACTGTACATCTTTGATAAGCAGAAGTGGAGCCTCCTGCACAACCAAAAGAATGCAGCAAGTGGCTTCTGGACGGTAACAACAAAACACTGGTCTTTTCCAGCAGCCATTGTAGAGCGAATGGAGTGGTAAAACCAAACGTGCTGAAGCTCTGCCTGGGTTGCTACGCAACGAGCTGGGCTTCACCAGGGTTGCTAGGTGATGCTATATTCCAGAGCATTTTGAAATGGCTCATTTTTGAGATACCAAAAAACTAATTTATAGACAGAAAAGCTGGGTATTTTTCTTTGAGCACTTGACTGATTTTAGACCCAAATAGAAGTGTAAAGATGTGCAAAATGTGAATTTTGCATAATAGATCCCCTTTAATACATTAACCATGGCAGATTTGATTGATTTTGTTGAGGATCATTGGACTAATCCGATTAAATCTTTGACCATGGTTATAAATTTTGCCATTTGAACTGAGAAGAGTTAGAAAAGTGAAACTGAATAAGTTTAAAAAGTAAAATGAAGGGAAGTCAATACAAAGTCCTAATATGGATATAAATACAAGTGTGTGTGTGTGTGTGTGTGTGTGTGTGTGTGTGTGTGTGTGTACTTGTATATCTGTATATGATACATATATGCACAGACTACTTGTAGTCCATGCATTTGTTAAATACTGACTGGAAAGGGATTTATATTAATGCAGTTACTTATTTCATGTCACATAATTTAATATAATTGTTAATATTTTGCTAAAAATCCATTTTCACTTTGACATTAAAGGGATTTTTCTGTAATTGTTTTGCCAAAAAATCCAGATTTCACTCATCATGATTGATTTGTAAAGCAAAAAAAAACAACTTTATATTTGGTGTAGATAAGTCTAAATGTGGAGCCATGCAAAAGTATTCATACACCCTGGATGTTTCCCCCAAGTGAAACCCAGTTGCATATTGCATAATTAGTAACTAGAGTCCAGTTGTGTGTATGGAAACATTTAAAACAAGCAGCATTATAAATCTACGTATGTAGTCTAAATATTTATTGGCAGGTTTGAGGTTATGCAACATCTAAAATGGCTTTAATAAAAGTTTTAACTTGACAAGTCTGTAATCTGAACATATCTGTGAAAAGTCAATCTGATGCAATCAGTCTGAACATCAGGGATTATGATGTTTATGATGCCAAAACATAAAAGTTTGCTCCCTGTTGTTGTGACATGAAAACACAGTGATTAAACCTCTGGGTCATTAGTCCGCTCTCTCTGTAATCCCTGGACATTAATTTAAATTTAATACTCTGGGAGTGTTTTCCATGAAGATGCAACTGTGACTAAACTCCCTTGACCCTCTGTGGGCAGATGACATCAGAGAGCATAAGGAAAAAAAAACCTTTAAAGGTCAAATACACACATTGTGTTTTAGTATTAAAGAAAATAAGATGATTAAAGATCATTTTTAACTAAATAAAGAATAAATGTGTAATTTATGAGCAAATCCATTGACCATGTACACAGTAAAAATGCCGGTGTTGAATTAACACCCAAAAGTGTCTATATGAGTCCAAGTCAGCTGGTGTTAAAGTAACACTTTTGGAAATGTTAAAAGATTGACATCCATTTTTTGTTAAATTAACATTTAACAATGTTAATTGCTAAATTAACATTGGTCTATAATACTGAAATGGGTTTAAGAAAAGTTAAACTTTCCATTTCTGTGTATTGTTTTGAATAT